>PVHY01004048.1:0-98594 GCA_004024945.1 Uropsilus gracilis | reverse complement strand
TCTGACATCCCCCATCAGCTATATGAGAAGGGAAATGGCACATTTTACGATCACTGCATTCTGAAATTTGGTAATTGCATTCAGATCTCCATTCCCTGTTCCACTCAGGGCTGTTTGGTCTAGAGAAGCGATGTGGAGCAGAAAGTGAGGTGTGGCCTGTGTACACATGATTCTGCATGTGCACAGAGGAGTCAACAGATTGTGGTAAGTGGAGGAATGACATTACAACCTCCTGGGGGATACCTTAGTTTGTATGTGATTTTTCTAGGCAAGGTGAATCAGAATGCTAGGAAAGAAAAAGACATTCATTTATCTGAGGCCCTGGCATAAGTCTCTTCTGTCCTGTGTGACATGAGCACCTGTGCTGGGATGTCCCTCAGCAGAGCAGGGCTCCCTTCAGATAGATGGCACTTTTTCCTTCTGTGTGTACTTCCCTAGTCTTTGCCACCTGCATTGTCTCAGGTATTCAAGCAACTTAGCTGTTTTTTGAAGTGAGGCTATTTTAGCATTCCCCCTGTGACATTCTCCAGCTCTACAGGCTGCCTGTTTAACATTCAGATGACTGTGGTCAACCACGGTCCAGTTCCAAAATCATGTACACATTGAATGGCTTGTCCTCAACCCCTGTTCTGCATAATGTGTGACTTTTTCTCACTTTATAAAATGTGAAGTTTGTAGGAATGGATATGTCATGTTATATAGTACAGCCATACTGAGGGCAGGGTAGCTTTTGCTGATGATATAAAACTAGAGTTTGGGTCCTAGGGTCTGACTTGAAGCTGTGACACCCCTACGGACTCCTGCACAAGTTGGTGCATCCATTAGATGACACTTTGATTTATTATTTCACCTCTTGAAATGGTTAGGGAGTGCTACCAGCTCTGAGTTGACGCTGGCTTGATCTTATGAGTGTTGATACTGGCAGAGCCGAACAGGAGAACTTAGGTCTCCAAAACCTTCACCATTCTTGGAGGCCCAAGGTAAAGAGCTGACTGAGGACACACCAGGAACCCTTTGCATTCTTAGATGACCAGCATCCTCCTCTGCTTGTCTATGGGACTGTCCCTGGCTATGTTCTCAAGCCAGAGCCCTGAGAATGAACTGTGGACTTTGTCCTTTATTCCAACAACATCTTCTCTTAGAACAACCAGGTCATTCCGAGCTCTCTTGTTCTCTTACTTGTTTTTTGATATTTCCTTTAAGAGGATTTTCTGAAGTTTTTATTTCTCTCCTCTCCTATCACTTGGTAGCTTGTCTCTTTTCTCCTTGCTTTGCTCCTTTGAAAGATAATGGTTGTCATGGCACCATCAAATATGCAATGGGACTGTAGACTCGTTGAATTAGGCATGGGGAGACTATTTCTTATCCCATTGTACAGGGACTCAAAGATTCTCTGTGACATCATATTATTTTCAAAACATAAGCAGTGGCTTTCTGTTACATGGCAATACAGCCATGCAATCCTAGTCACCAGTGGGGCTTGAATCAGGGAGAGAGGGGGAGAAGAATGAGGCTTCTTTTCAAATCCAGAGACTTATTTCAATGAATAGCTTAATTTTGAGGTTACTCTACAAGGACACTTAAGAATCATGTAAAAATTGTAACATGTTTAAAAGTATATGTTGAGTTCTCCCCAAAGAGCAATTTTATTAATTGCTGGTGTCACTGCAAACTAGAATCAGATCCTTTTTTTTTTTTTACATTACAGAGCATGCTTTGACCTAAGTGTCTTCCCTTTATATTGTCACATTAATGAATATTTAAAATATACATTTAAAAAATGATAAATTTGAATTATATTGTGAAGGACGCTATGGACGCAATTCTCTAGATAATGTAGGATTTCCAAATGAGATCTCTTTATGAAAATATTATTATTCATATTCATTATTTTCCAAAGCTTTCACTAAATCATTTTTCAAATATTCCACCAGGGGCCACCTAGCTTGGGGACATGACAATCATACTGGTGTTATGGTGTCATTAGACTAAGTTTATTGGGATTCATCTCACTTAGAAAGAACTGCTGACATCATGCATGTAATTATCAACGATATTCTCAGTTTGGAAGTGCTTCCAAGATTATGTGGCTCCTGGGTTCTACCTTTTTCTTCCCTCCCTTGACACGTCCAATGACCATGACATCTGTTACTAGCTTTCCAGTACCTCAAGAACAGTTCAAACTTTTTAATATAGACTCCCATGTCCTGGCTCCACAGCTCCCTTGCTCCCAATATCCTATATGCACCTGCGTTGATACATGGGCCATGGAGAACACTGATGATTCTGTAAATTAGGTTATCTGTTTTTATGTCTATGATTTTGGGTATGCCTGTGCTTTTTCCTAGAATGCCCTCTTACCTCTCACCTGTCCAGAGAATTCGCTCTCTGTTTTTTTAACTTTGACTCTTTTCAGTGAAGTCTTTCCCAGCCTTCCATCTCCACTCAGCCTCCTGTCATGAAATTATTATCTCCTTCTCTGCCTCGTCCTAAGACATGGAATCCTGACATTAGAGTAGCTAGAGATCAGTCTTGCAAGTAATTACATACCTGCCTTCCTTCATTAGTGGGCTGTGTGTTTCTTGAGGGCAAGGATTGTATTTAATTAATTTTGGTTTTCTTAGTACAAATGGTAAGATCCAGCATGTAGCAGGTACTCCAAAATTAGAAAAACACATGCTAGTTAAGGAATAAAAGTAATTTATCCACAACACCTATTTACTGAATAATTCTATTCCTGCACTGTGCTGATGCCATGGGGAATATAAAAGACCATTATTTCTTTCCATATAGAGACTTCATGGAAGACAAGTTAAGTCTGGCTCACTCAAAACAATTAGCCATTGTTTGCCAGTATGTGCCACACTAATTGTGGGAGAGCTGTCTCTGAAAAGGTTCTGTGGTGAATTAACTCAGAAGTGTCGCACACACTGCATTTTCCTCCTGAGATTTCCGTGTACTCAGGCAGGCACACTAAATGCTCTGAAGAATCTTGTAATTGAGAAGCTATATAATCCTCATGGAACCAAGAGGACTTTTTTTGTGTGGGTAACACCTATTAACATCCTGTGGTTCTGGGGATTACACTGATTTTAAGGTTAGGCAGAGTGTTAAAAGCGCATAGATGCAATGAATGGCAAAGAAAGAGACATTGAAATCGAGTGGAAAGTGAGACGTTTTAACTATTACCAATAACTGAAAGATCCTCTTTTTCTTGCTCTTCCCTAAGTGCAGGCTCCAGGTTGCAGTACCTTGCATTTTCAGGGACTACCTACTATTGTTTTGCAAATGCCAGCCTACAGCTTCTTTCAGCACTCTCCCTTCCCAGCACTACAGCAGGAAGGAAAAAAAAAAAAAGTTAGACCTGCATTTTGAACTCACAGCCACTTGGTCTCAAAGGTAACTTTGTAGCCTAAAGACTGTAGCCTAAAGACTTTCAAACTTGTGGGTACTTGTCATCTGCAGTCCCCTTACCATTATTTTCAAATTGAGAACAGATTCTTAATTTATAAAGGACTATTTATTTCTAACAAAGTGATTTCCTAATTACTACAAAAAGAAACATATTAGAAAAACCCCAATCACTCCAATACAGTCCAGAAACCCCAGTCTCTTAGTCCTGACCATCTCACCAACGTCCAATTAGGAACAAACATGGAACAAACATGCTCCTTCTCCTTGGCATGTTCCATCCAAGCATGTAGACAAAGACCGCTACTGTCTGTTCCTTGCTCTGTCTGTTCCTTGCTCTGTCCTCTTCATTTAAGGTGGTAAAAAGAAACTCCGAGGAACAAGAACCAATAGCAGTTTCATCAAGGCCTCTTCATAGCCTTTCTAAAAAATCCTCAGGCTGACTTTAACACCCACACTCAGCTTAAACATGTTAAAGCTGTGAGTCCACAGGCTTGGGCCTATGGCCAGGCTGCCCACCTCGGCTATGTGACCTGCAATGCATTACGTTGTCCTTCTTTCCAGAATCCTAACCCCAAAATTAGTTGCTACCAAAAATGTCTGATCTTCTTTGTTTCAACTCTCCTTATATACTCTGCCTTCCTGCCAAGAGACTTCCTGGGGGTGGGGGAGGGGAGGAAGGGGGGAAGTCTTGTCTGGCAGGTATGCTAATCAAGGTGCTACTCAGCTCTGTAAAATCTGCAAGTCTGAGTATATATCAACTGTTTAGACACCTGGGGGAGGTGCGTTGGTGCCCCTGTATCAATATCACTGGGTTTGAATAGGTAGGATAATATCCTGATAAGAGTCTAGATTCAGGGACTTACATGAAAGAATATTTGGTCATCTGGATTTCTATTTTGCTTTCCCTTTTCCCTTCACATAGTGAGAAGAATTGTGTTCATCATTACTTGGACAAGGTTGGATCACTTCTGCAGGTGGCCCTCTTTTATGCCAAAACAGTGTGCCATGTGCTATATAGTTCATTGCAGCTCTTGGAATGGGAGATATTATAAACTCTGATTTCACAACAAGAAAATGTATATAACCTTTCTGTTAACACCAAGTAAGTGGCAGAACCTGGTTTCCAAATCATATCTGACATCCAACTTTGTATATTTAAACACTAGTTCATGTAATGTAGTTCGTCCCAAAGAAGGCTGAGACCTTACCAGGAAAAAGCAACATGAAAGAGCTTGGAAAATATTTCCTCATTTCATGAAAGTAAGAGTCATATCTTTTTTTGTTTGTTTGTTTGTTTGTTTTTGGTGTCAATTAAACTGGATCATGTTGCCCTGGACATTTGGTTATGTTTTTGATATGAATATTTTTACATGAAATTTATATTAAGACTCTTAAGATCACCCTTATTGAAAAATATGCATTAATGCTCAATCCCAAAGTTGAGGAGTCTATCTTGATACCTTCTTTTTCTTTATATAGTTCTGACCCACTAGCAAAATCTTTATTCCTAATCTGCTAGCCAAATTGCACAGTCTGTATATTGTGTTCTGAATTTATCTCCTTTTTATCACCATTGAGAAACTTTATGGAATTTAAGCTGCAATAATAATAATAATAATAATAATAATAATAATAATAATAATAATAATAATAATAATAAATATGCTTCCTTTCAGCCAGCTTGATTGAGAAGAGAAAATCTAAAATAGAAATCCTGCACTAAGAAAAGATGGAGTGGCTTTTTTATTACAAAGGTAATACTTTGAAGGCTTTACTTTGATCTGATAAGAAACTGAAACTAAATAGAAACTCTGATTATCCAATTAATCAAACAAAAGGTGAGTCCCTTTAAGACTAAATTTAACTCTGATTTTTCCTTTGGCCCAAGTGGTTGACTTCCTCTTTGAGAGTTTCCTTCATCTCCTATTATACATGTTTTATTGTTTGATTCTTGTGATGGAACTTGGCAAGCTTTCCAGCACTTGAGTAGAAATCTTTGCTCTCTTTTCTTGAAAAAAGTAAGTGGGATCCTGAAATATTAAAAGGGTGTTGATTACTAAAAAATATGCTTATTTTGGGCGTATGTTGTAAATGACATCAGTGATGTACAATGATGTATTCCATATTTCTTGCTTCATTTATTTCCTCCACATATACATAAATCTCCAAAATTTTTGGAGTTGGGGGAGAGTAGTTCTCTCTCTGTTTCTTCCAGCATCCATTTGTTTTATGTTAGGAGTTGCGTGTGGAATGAAGAAGAAGAAATTGAGATGGAAGAGATGGATAGTGATCTGTGAGCCTAGCTCTCAGAACGGGGATCCTGGGAAGCATGTCCAGGTTCAACTTTAATGAAACTGAGAAACCACTTACATACCCCAGCAAGGAAATGTTACAATGATGTAATGAGGAAGTAGAAAAGTGTATGTGACATGCAGCTGGCAAGGTAGGATGCAGGGATGTGCGATAACAGGAGAATTTACCTTTGGGGGCAAGTCATCACTAACAGGTCATATGTTTCTTGGGACATTCCAAAGAGGTTAGGAAGCTGGGTTACAGGTGAGAGATGTGCTATTGTCCACCTTCTAGTGTGCCAGAGAGGGCTAGAGAGATAGGAAGGTGTTCCTCTTATCTGAAGCTCCATCTCTCTACCTGCTTCCACGTTCCACAGTTTTAGAATAAAGGATTGATTATGATATTTCTGATTCAAAACCAAGGTGGTTTATTTCTCTCCCCCTGTGAACCCTAGTCTACAATCCCATCATTATTCATCTGGATTACACCATTACTATCTAAAGCTGCATCTCTGTCTCACTGTAGATCTGCCATTACCCAATTTTCACCCACTTTGATTTAAAAATATCCAAGTGATATTTTACAAACTTAGATAATGCCAACTCTAGCTCAAACTCCCAAGCCTTTTCACCAACTCCAATGGGTTTTTATCCCTCCTGTCCTTCAGTCACCAGACCTCAGTCGCACAGGCTTTTCAATTTGAGACTTCCTCCACACTCATTTACAGCTTAGAATCTTGAACCCAAGTAGGTGTTCTATCTGTCTGCTTCTCATCATTCATGTCTCACCTCCTGTATTACCTCTTCAGAGAGGTTTTTCAAACCCCCTCTCCAAAGTGTGTCCTGACCAGTAGTCACTGCTATTACCTAAACCAGTTTTGCTTCCATCATTTCATTTTATATCAATCTGAAATCAGCTAGTTTTTTCAAATGTGAATTTATGGTTTATTCCCAATAGGATTATAAACTTTCAAAGATAGAGATCTTATTTGTTCTTACTATATATACCCTAAGTAGTCCCTGGAATATAGTAGTTGTTGCATAAATATTTGTTGAATGAATAATGAATTACCTATGCATATTTCCTAATTATATTCCTATCATCAACATATGTGTGCCTCTTGATTGGAGAGTTTGACCTTAATTATAGTTCCATCTGAATAGATCAAGACAAATGAGGCTGGCTATTGCTCAGGGGCTCAGATTTTCAAGGAACAGGTTGAATAAATCTTAAGCTCAGGCTGTCAGGATGTTGTAGGTTGCATTTAGCAGCATTATTTCTTGGACATCATTGGAAATGCAGGAATGATGCCAGGGCTTAGCAGGGATGCCATGAAAAGAAACCCATACACACTTTAGGTGCCTGAAAAGGAGGAAAGGATACTTCCATCCTTTCATTAGTCACATCAAAAGTTTTCCTTAAACATTTTGAGCATAGTCTCAGACAAGGAGAAGAAAGTCAATAAGTTACAGATTCTGTCTAGTGTCTCTTGCCCCAGTGTAGCTGGGATTTAATTTCAATAAAGCAGATTACTTCTTAGGGAGGGTGAGCTGAGCTATCAATTCATGGGAAGGAAAAGAGGAGGTTAAATGTGGGGCTGTCAATCTGAGCATTGCCCTTGCAAGACAGATGATACCATCTTCCCTTTTCAATAGCCTTCCTGGCATCTAATTTGCATGAGTTGTGAGATAACACTCAGTTCTGTCTCATTTGCAAATCTGGAAACATAAGAGAGAGACACTGAGGCCTCCAACTGTAAATCTAGAAAATGTAACAAGGTTAGCTCTTCTTATTTAGAGACAGAATGATGTGCTGGCCACCTCCTGGATGAAAAATTTCCTGTGAAATTTTAAGGATATCTACCTTAGTAGATGCTGTTATAGCCTCTGAAATAAAAAGGATAAAGAAAGTTATCTGTCCCCAAGTTGAGACTATTTGCAGAATACCACCCTTGATGAAAGAACAGTTTTCAAGCAAGAGTAATCAACAGAGTTGACAACCATGACGGTTGTGTTATTTTTAGAATAGTTACCAAACCTTTTTAAATTTAAAAACTATTTGTATTTCCTGTTTCTCCTTCAGCCTGCTAGATCTGTGACATTTATTGCCTCGAGTCATGGGGAATGAAAAGTCAAGAAAAATTCAATTTTTATTTATAAAGAAACACTAGAGTGGGGAGAATGCAAGATGAGTCAGGGCCAGGAACCAGGTCAGGAGATCAGACAGATTCTATAGGTTGGGGTATGAAAATTATGAAATATGGACTTAGATGTTACAGGTCTTGGAAAAGCACAAGTGGAGAATAGCCACTCCTTGGACTAATTTGGGAGGAAGAGGACAGTAAAAATCAACAGGTAAGTCAGGAGTTTCTCTATGCTGTTCCCCAAACAGAATCTCAGAGAGATGGCAAAACCCAAGAAAGGAAATGGGATGATAGGTTGAGCAGATAAGTTCTTAGCAAGGTCATGGTTTCTATCATCTGGACTGTCACTTGAGCAACAGTGTGCTGGGCATGTGTCTATGAGCACAGGGTAGTTGAGGCACAGTCTAAAGGATTCCCTGCAACTCTGCCTGGGGTGGGGTCAGCTGAAGCATTCCCTTGCACAGAAAAACAAACAAGCAAACAAAAAAACTAATCAACCAAACAAACAAAAAAACCAAACAACAAAAACTTCAAAGTTGTTGAGAGGAAGGTAAATCCTAGGAACTTTGGTAGAGACCCAGAGCCACCCAGTGGACTGATGATCAAGGACTAGAAGGAATGAATTACCCTGAAGGATGAGACCTCTTAAGAGGAGGTGGTGCCTCAGTTGTGTTACCTCTGGCTCCATCTTGGGTCTGGACAAGCAGCATGCTTTAAATTGCTGGAAGGCCTTATTTGGGGCCTGGGACCTGCCTTGATTCTGTCAGGTAGCAGTGCTGGGAAATTAGTGTCACCCCCAGCCCCAGCAGGCACTCCTCAATCAGTAGGTAAAAGGAAGTGGTCCCCATAGGCATGCACTCTTCAGCTCAGATGGAATCACTCAAGAGCGTGTGTTCTACACGAACCCTCAGGGTTCCTCAGCAGGAAGAAGCTCATTACTCATGGCACCTGCCTCATCTCCCACTGCCCTACTACTCTTGGTGGAATCAGCTGCAAACAAATGATGTGCACTGGAATTAATCTCCAGATCTGTTCCTAAGGAACTGACAACTAGATCCAACATGCCATTTGTTTGTGCCACCCCCCCCCCCCATTCCCTGGAACTTGGCACAAACTGAATAACTCTGAAACCACTGAGGTTAAGTTTTCATCACCTGACTGAACCAAAACTGAAAATAGAACTTAGATTCAGTTATAGACTATATATAGATACAGATTTGAGTTTTGGTTAGAGATTCCTATACAATCATGTATGGGCTGATTTTTTTGCAAAATGTATTTATTCTGAAAGGGAAACTGCTATACTTTCAGCTTCTGCTTTATTTCCTACCTTTGTTCTCCCTCATTTCCCAAAAGTGCACACATCCAAACCCACACTCTCTGAAGTTTCTGAAAATAGTATCAGAGCCAATGCTGAAATAAGAAAGTTCAGTCATATCTTCACTTAAGATACTGCCCACCTAGAGTATATCTGGATGCCTATATAACTTTTGATTCCTGTACATCCTTTGAGGAACTTTTTGTTCTGGTACCTGTTTTTCAACTATCCCAATCTGGGTAGGTTTATCATTGATTCTAGTAGCTAAAGAAGAATGTTGGAGCCCTTGGTGGGTTTTACAGACTATCATGCTCTCAGGGAGCCAGGCCACACAGGCACACAGGGCAGGGAGGCTGGGTCAGTTGTATGGCAAGTGGGCAAGCAGGCAAGCTAGGCAGCAGGAGGAGCAAAGCAGGGGGAGCCAGAAGGCAAGCAGGCAACCAAACCTCGCAGCCCCCTGTGAATCTTAATGGTCCTTCTCTGGGCTCTCTCCTACCTTTCTCCTCACCTTGGCATTCTCTTTTTTTCCTTCCCCATGGTGACACCACCCTTTTATCCTCCCCTCTTACTCCAGGTCTAGGTGTACCCACTCAAACATGCTCATACCCACTGGATTCAGGTATGCATACTTATGGGGAGGGTGCAATCCCACATGTGCTGATCATAGAGACTAATGGCCAAAGGGTCAACATTCTGATAACTCATTTACCCGACACTTGCCAGCCTTTGTTGACATAGAAATGAGCTGCTGCCTTATTGATTCTATAATTGGAAACTTTCTGTAGCAGAAAAAACACATCTATAATACTAGATTATTTTTCCTGGTATTTTATTATACCTCTTAGATGATTTAGTCAAACTCAACACTTCAGTCCTTAAGATAGACTCCAAAGGAATTTAGAATGATTAAGGAATACTTGCTGCAGCCTCACTGCCAAGCTTTCAAGAAAGTCAGTCTCAGGTCAAATTCTACTACCCACATAGACCTTTAATTAAAGCATTGCTTTTTGGAGGAGGCACAGACCAATCTCTGTAATCTGCTTTGTAAGTTCCATAGAGTCTTTACACATTTTATTTTTAGATATCCTGTCCATCACTTGGAAACTTCATGCATCGCTTCAGGCAGGATTCATCTTACAGTCAGCGTCAGCTAGAAGTCATGATGTTTCATAGGAGACCATTTATAGAAAAGATACAGGGACCATCTTTACAGAGAAAAAAATCAGAAACGTGCTCATATTCTCATACCCTGTTAATGCAAGAGTGGGACCCATTTCTAAAATGTTTTGGACAATCCACATATTTTACTTTTAATTTTCCCATATGTAGCATTTATTATGTTATTTAATAAGCACATTTTTAGCAAGAGAAACCTATTTCTGCTCTTTCATGTGCTAATTACTTAAACCAAGTGTTGACTGAACCATGAATGAAAGAAGTGTTTGTGGTAATGGTGCACTGTGGCTTTTTAGATATGTCAGCTGATGAACCTCATTTGGATACATAGGTTTTTCTTTGCTCTTTCTTTTTATTAGACAACATAGTGAAATATGCCTCTTGAATATTTCTAAGTTTATTAAATTTAGTTTCCTGGAGTCCTGAAAAGGTTAATATTTGATGAGAAAGTAACATAACTTCTCTTCTCCAATATAAAAATGTTCTCATGGTCTGGGAGAGGGTGACTGTTTCATAGGTGGGCAAGGCTCCTGGGCTGGGAACTTCCCCAGCCCCTCGGGAATCGTCATGCTCTTTCTCTGGGTGTTCCTGTGTTCTCTTGGATGATGTTGCCCTTTTATTGGCTCCCTCCCAGGCCCAGGTGTGTCCACTAATGCATGAGCACACCTTGGGGGTATGTATGCAACCATGGAAAGGATGCAATACCACAGGTGTTGGTCATAGAGGCTAATCATAGAAAGGTAAAAACCCTGATAATTCATTTACCCTATGGTGACTGAGGAAGAGATAAAATGTCAGGATATAGTGATACCGAGGCTGCTATCAAAAGAATCCATTTAATGAAGATTAGCTTTGTGAACGAGAATCCTCACACTTTAGACTCTGGGCTAGTAGTATTTGCCACCAGTGGCCAGAGCATATCAGTGGTTTTTCTGCTAGTGACTATGGTACATCACTTATGCTCAAATTATGCTGGGTTTCCTTCTTGTATAGGGAGGGCTTCTCTTCAACAGTCATTAGCATGCGGCCTACTAACCACCCATTAGTAAGAGGCTTTATGAGCTTGGACACTACTCTGCCCCTGCCCATTGTATTCTCTGTGAACTACTCACTAGCTTCTTCTATCTTGTAAGAGCCTAAGACATTTGTAAGTCACAGAGAAAAAAATAGGGTACCAGAGGAAGAGGGTAGAATCCTGATTAACTGTTAAGACAGTATTACTAAGAAAAGATAAGTTCCTACACTTTTAGTGTTGTGAAGTGGAAAGGAAAATGGGAGCCCCTCCCCCACCCTGGGGGACAGGGCAGTTAAAAACTCCTGGCAGTTAAGCAGTTGGAGGAGAGGATTGGCATGAGGAGAACCATATGAAACAGAGAGTGGAGAGGTTTTGGGCACCTTAGAAGGAGGTGGGAGTGGAGCCTTCGGAGAGAAGAGAATGGCAGGCGAGTAAAGAGTACCCTGAGTGACGAGGCTGGGCAGAAACCCCCTGGAAGAGTGAGCTAGTGGTGGTGAGGAGTTATGGTGGCCAGTGGAAGAGTGACCAGTGTGGAGAGTGTGATGCCGAAGCAAGGTGACCCAGAAAACTGGTACCTGGCGATGGTCAGAGATTTGGAGAGCTAATTTGTACATCAGCAACTGTGGAAGGAATTTGAAGCACCTTGAGGAAGCAAAGCAGCTCCAAATACTGGAGAGAGAAGAAAAGAGAAGATGCTGGAGAAAGAATGGACTTTGCAGAGTGCCAACTCTGAGGTTTGGCGGGGCAAAGGGGCACCATCTTGGACTGTGTCTTTGGGACCTTTGGGACTGAGAATGGTGACTGGGGTAAGATAACTGCCACTTGTGGCTTTAAGGACTTTTTGTTTTCCCTGTTGAATTCCCTTGTTAATAAAATCCCTTGTTAAACTGCATTTTGAGTGGTAACTGCTCTGTGCGGGTGATACGGACCTGGGGCTTATATGTTGTTGTAGGCTTTCCCTTCCTTTTCAACCCGATTTCAGAAACAGAGGTTCTCTTTGAAACAAGAAAGTAGAAAATTATCTCTATCTCTATCCTGACCTATAGTAACAGACTAAACTCCCTGAAATCAACAAGTAAAAATTTAAATCCTTGCTGGAAATGCACCTCAAGTAGCTGCAATGTGGAAAATATATTACAGATTTAACTACACTTATTTGGATTAGGCCATGAACTAGCAATCAGGTATTGGAGTGATCTTTCCTCACTTGTTTGCTCATTCTTGGGCTCCACACTTTGGTGTGATACTTCTTGATGCTGTGCAAATTCATTCTTTATTACATACACAAAGTACTAACTTTTCAAGAAGTTTCATATATTTTCCTCAGATGAAATTTATTTTAGTCTCTACACTTAGTGGAAATAAATACCCACAGCTTTAGCTGCAAGTAAGGAGAAAGACTATTTTAGGGGGAAAATAGCTTCCTTAAGCATTCATCTATGAAGAGAAATATTTTGAATGAGATCAAAAGAAAAAGATGAGAAAGACATTTTCAGATTTGCAATTAAAAAATGCTGTAGACAATTCAACCACAAAGCCCCAAAGGACTAAATTAAAAATATGGGCAAATATCTTGAATAGATGTTTCTTCAAAGACAATATATAAGTGACCAATAAGCACATGAAAAGAAGCTCAGTGTTACTAAGTGTTAGTAAGTGGAAATCAAAAACACAATGAGATCATACCTCAAACCCATTAACATGGCTACTATCAAAACCAAAAACTAGGCAGGACAGAAAATAACTGTTGGCCAGGGTATGGAGATATTAGGACTATTGTGCTTTAAAGATGGGCACGCAAAATGGTGAAACTCTAAAAAACTGGGTGACCATTTCTAAAAATAATTGAAAATAGAGTTATCATATATTCCAATAGCTCCATTTTCAGGTGTGTGTCCCCCAAAGCATCAAAAGCAGAATCTTGAAGAGATTTGTGTATCTATCATCATAGTAGCATTTCCCACAGTATCGAAAAGGTGGAGATAACCAAAATGTTAAGTGATGGATGAATGGAGAAACAAAATGTGGTCCATCTATACAGTGAATTTAATTCAGCCTGAAAAACACATGCTATAACATGAATGATCTTCGAGGATATTGTGTGAAGTGAAATGAGCCCATCGAAAAAGACAAATACTGCATGATCCCGCTTATGTGACGAATTTAGATTTGTCAAGTTTGGAGTCAGAAAGTAGGATGGTGTTTGCCGCAGACTGGCAGTGGGAGAAACAGAGTTATTGTTTAATGGTTGCAAAGTTTTAGCTTTGCACAATGAAGAAGGTTCTAGAGATATGTGATGATGATGCAGCACAGCAACGTGAATGCAGTTAACATTACTGAACTGTCTACTTAAAAACAGGTAAGATGAGAAATTTTTTGTTTTCTGGATTTTACCACAATTAAAAAAAAAGACCAAGTAAGGAGAATGCCATAGATTTGCAGGTTTCCAGACTTGCTTATTGCATAATTGAAAAGATTTTTAGGACAGAAATTCAAGTGATGATAAAAGGTTGGAATTTTTAAAAAGAGTTCTGTGAATCATTTATTTTGTAGGTACTAGTCAGGTGAGAAGTGGCCATTATGACAATAATATCCTGAGATCTCAGAGGCTTATTGTTAGAGAAAACTTTACTAATTAATTTATAAACTAATTTATCAATCACCAATTGTCAATTAGTTCCAAATGACGACCAATTGTCATTTGATAATTGGATCAATCTACCATTAATGTTCTAATTGATTGCATTTAACATACCAATTAACTTGTTAATCATATTATATGTTTAATAAGAGTATATAGTGAAACTTTACTTCCTTATAGACAATTAGGACTCCAGGTTTATATTAACTGCACCATCTTATGTCATTTTCTCATTATGGTTTTTCGGGTTGAGAAGCGAGGGAAGAGAATACAAGAAGATAATAAGGAATGTTTTCAAGAGTCATGCTGTGCTTAAAGTAACATATGTTTGTTACATCTAAATTTTATTTGCCAAAATCCATGGTGCTAATAACTGCAGGTTGGGCAAATAGTATACTCTTTCTGGCAGTCCAAAAAAGGGAAAATGAAATGGAAATGGATAAATGCATGACGTTATTTCTACCACAAGAAATTTTTCTGAATACTAGTATTTAACAGATGAATCTAACCATAGGATTATACTAAGAAAACCACATCAACACCAAAGCTATAATTATCACTCTGCTTTCAGCAATCTGGTGTTTTAATTTCAATGTCTGTATCTATGTCAATATCTTTATCTTTCTATACTTCCTCTTTCCAAAAACTGCTTGAGAGGAACTCTAATAAGATAAGTCTAGAGAAATACAAGATCATAATGGAAGAAGTGCAAAATGTTACTTTTGAGCTTCCTGGATATCATTGCAGAAAATCCTAGTGCTGTCATTTTCTAATAAAAGTATAGTAGACTGATTCTGTTTATCAGAGAGGATATTTTCCTTGTGCTGATTTTTATATACTTTATTCAATAGGCATTTTATCATTTACTAGATATTTTTTCAATAGCAATTTTGCAAGAATTGACCAATTTGGGGTTCTCTTAATAAGAATATATAATGTGAGACTAGACTGTATAGCATTTCTACAGGAGACTAATATAATAATCCTGGCAAATGACTTTTCTGGCAATTTGACTGATAGAGTTAGAAGATTGAGGGAAATGAATATTTAGCAAGTCTCCTAGTCTGTTCCTTTAGAATATCGGTGGTCTCAGGGAGGATTTGGACACTGCATGCATAGAATATAATATGAAGTGAAGATCAGTGTCTTTTTTAAGTACAAATAGTCAATTGGTTGAAGGATGTCCATATACTTTAGATAGAGATGTAGAGTGGAAGAGTTAACATTGTGATAGGGAAATTAAGAAACCTGACTTGCATTTTAACCCTGAGTATAAATTTTGAAGTAGAGTGTTTAGAACACAACATTTAAAATATTTTAAAAACTGGTTATTTTGCACATATGTGGTGCCAGGGACCCATTCTTACACCAACTATTTTTCAGAGAGATAGTTTGATGAAGACTTAGAAGAATCAGTTTTAGAGCTCAAGACCTATTTTGGCCCATATTTTTTTTTTCCATCTGTGTAGTCATAAGCTTCTCAGCCTACGTCTGAGACATTAAGTCGGTGGTTATGCCCTTCTTACTGCCCAACTGTTACAATTACTTGGATATTTCTTTTAAGTTAGCATCTTGGATCTTCCTTGCCTGTTCCTGATATAATCTTATTCTGACCTGTATAACCTGTCTCACCTCAAACTTGTGACTCCTCCCCTTAAATCTCACATTACTGCCTTTTAAAGAAATAGCTTCCTTGGCATCTTGGTTTCAACTATCTTCAGTAGATAGTGGCTTTTGTGCTTTTTCTGTCTGGTTTATTTTATCTTCCATTCTGCTAGGTTGCTAACTTCTAGTTTAAGGTTTTTGGAATACTCTAGCACTGCTGACTTTGCTGATCAGGAGGACCACACCCTACCTTGCAAAAAGGGTGTTTGAAAAAAGTTCAGGATAGACCCATTGTTATTCCATTCTTACTACCATTTTCCATTAAATGAATTTGAGGGCATATACATTCAGTGGTGGAAATATAACCAGTCAAATTGTCTTCATGAAGACAATGAGGAGAATGTTGTTCTTATAAAAAGCATGGTTTATTCTGCTTTGAGCCAATCCCCAAGGAAAATATACCTGAACCATTAATTAAATTGTTTTACAACGATTTGAAAATATTTCAGTAATATTGTTCAAAAAAGCTTAACCAGATAATTGTTATTGAATGGATTTAATACATCCCAATTTGATGGAAGTTGAATTCTGTATATATGAAGTTGTCAACACATTATAAAGTTATAGCACTCAGAATACAAAATTTGTAACTATATTGAACCAGAAAATCACTAGGAACTTTGCTTTTATGTATCTAAGTAGATTTTTGCAGTATCTGCTATTTTGATCTGTGTGGATATAGGTGTGCACTATATTGGATTAATAGTCAAATCCCTCTACTTTGCAACAACAAAAGTCTCTTTGAGACTAAAAATTAGGAATAAGTGGAATTAAATTCTAAACACTCTTTGTTTTCTTCTCCCTACTCCCTTCTTGTGATTAACTTGTTACCTGGCTCCATCTGTGTTCCTGGGAACTTGGAAAACTGATTTGCTACATCCCTAATAAAATTATCTGTGCTCCTCTGCGATTGATAGTGGCATCAGGAAAAAAAATCTGATTGCTGAGAAAACATCCTGCTGGGGAAATCTAACACCTTGACTTGTTGCCCAGACTGCCTGGCACTTCCTTGGACCTAGAAATGTGAAGTCCTGCATATTGCTCACATTCCTTCTCCCTTATAGAACCCCAGCACACCTGCCCTTTGGGTAGCCAGGTTTTTGGGGTGCATCCAGGTGGTGGTGGTGAGAGTGGTGGGGTTGGCCCAAATCTCTGGGCAGTGATGTTGGTCCTGTGGAATTCCAGAGTCTCGGCTCGGCCAGCTGTAACAATGGCCGAATCAGCTAGTGGCAGCCACAGAAACTGGTCATTTTTCTGCACCGGCAGCCAGCTGTGCAGGATGGGGATGGAAAAATGTTGTCGGCCCTCCTCTGTGTTATATTAGATGCTTGGCCCTCAAGTCAGAGCTGTGTGACAAGCCGCTTTCACCCAAAGTCTGAGTGCTACTCAATGGACTGTCTACCTGAGGCAAGTAAGTTGAAACACACGAGCTCGTTTCTCCATTCCTTTAGCCTTTTGGGTTTCATGACTGTGAGCCCTATTGGTCATGAAAACTACATGTTTTAGGGTCTCATCTCTCAGATTTGAGAGATGTTGTGGTGCCTCATGTGCAGTTCATAACTTTTGCTCCTCAAGGAGCAGCCCCGGGGTTTTGAGTTTGCTCTGATGGAGAGTTGCCATGTCTGGGTAAAGTTTATGGTGAGAGCATCTTTTAGCTTCTCCTGCCTGTCTTTTCTCATGTTCCCAATGGATAGGAGTTGCCCAGCTACTTTTGGTTTGATTGTGTTTTAGATAAAATTGTTACATATGTAGTTGTAGATTCTGTGTGTCCACATGAGGAAGTAGGTTCCTTGTCTTTCTCTGTCACCCTCACCAGAACTGTTGTCCTTTTCTTTTAAACACTGAACAGAGTGTTTGGGATCCTCTATATCCCAGATAACCAAAGTGAAGCTGACAATAACACAGTCCCCAGAAGTTCACAAAGATTGATATACTGCTGATTTATTTAAAAGAATTGATGATGCTTTGTCCTATCTGTGTGCTTGTCTTGGTGATCCTATTAGCTTGGTGACTTTATGATGAAAAGAGATTTTAAAGACAAGGTTAATCAGAATGTACCTCTTAGTTAAAAATCAGTTCAAAGCTAAATAAAAAATGTGCACTCTGTGGGACAGGAATCGATCTCACAAACATATTTCCACTCCCTAAAGCTGATTTGTCTCTTTAATAATTCCTACATATAACTTGGAACTGTACCTTCTTTTGAAGTATCACTACTTATCAATGGCATTCGTTACCAAGGATGGAAAGGTAGAAGTGAAAAGTAGAACCTAAGGTAATCAGAATTCCCCAGGAGAAACAACCCCTTTCAACTGAATTGGCTTAATCATCTTGGGTTCAGAAAAGGCTATTGTCTTTTCTTGGCTTCTTCTGGTCCTCCCTTCTCATACACCGGGTTAACCTGCAGCTGTCTTGTATTATTTTCTCCTCTGCAATGGATTCCCATGAAACCCTGGAGTTGTGGGATGCAAATTAAACTGTTTGTTCACAGTCTCTCAGAGGTAACCTGTGTAGCAAAACCTAGCTGATTTATTATTTCAATATCCTAGTCTTAGTGCTATCTTCTGTCATTGCCAAGATCTAATGTCAATTCTGAGACCTTGGTGGGCAGTAAACAGCTGAAATGGTGGGAGAGAAAATCAACATGCTTCCCTTCTGGGGATAATTTAAGGTAGGCTTTGCTTATGGACTCACAAAAGGATAGCTGCAAAAATTTGGTGAGTGAATCTAGCACTTGGCAAAGGCAAAGGCTTGAGAATCCTAGCTGAGGAGGCTATGAGCGCGTTCAGTGGGTCTGTTGATGAGTCAAGCTTTTGACTTGCCATATGCTGCTGCTAAGCTGCAAGGTCTATGGGGAGCAGAGCTGAGTTGTCTCAAAAAGTACTATGAATCTGCAGAGAAAGACAAGAGATATCCTGAGACAGTCATACCCCCAGCTGCCAGCAGCACTGCTGGACTGCTGAGGACTGACAGCTGAGTCCCTCTGGAAAGACATCCCAGAAAGGAGAGACTTATCAGAAGCACCAGTATGAATATGTTTTTGTTTTTTTTTTTTGAGGCAAAAGAAGGCATATGATGAGATGGGGAAAGTAAGTCAGACAGATTATAATGAACCTATAGTCATAATGAATGAGGACTTTGATCTTTATTCCATGCATATGTTTTTAGAAAGAGAAGCAGCCTGATCCAACATGTAGTAAGTACACTTGACAGCTGTCCTGAGAGCCCTTGGCACTTCTCATTGGGGGTAGTGAACTTATGGGTAAATTTACCTAAGGTGTGATTTGTAAGGTCATAGGCACTGGTGATCCTATAAGGTCCCTTACTAAAATCAGATCATTAAAATTTTTAAATAATTACAGGTATACAAGAAATTGTAAAAATAATATAGAGAGGGTCCAAGTGCCCTTCTTTCAGTTTCCTGCAATAATATTTTATAAAAGATATAGTGCAGTATCAAAACCAGAAAACTGACATTGATACAAGCCACATAGCTTCATAATTTACCAGATTGCATGAAATGGTGTGTGTATGTGTGTGTTGTGTGTGTGTGTGTGTAATTCAATGCAATTTTATCACTATTCATTGAGTCCAATACCAACACTTCAGTCAAATACAAAACTGTTCTGTTATCACAAAGTTCCTCATGTTACCATTTATATTGCTACCAAGTCTACCAACCACTTTCCAACACCCCCAGTACCCATTTTAACTCTTGAAAAACACTAATTTGTTTCCCATTTCTATAATTTGTCACTTTGGGAATGTTGTGTAATTAGGCACCTTGAAACGGAGGTTAAAGAAAATGAAATGCTGACTAAATGCTAAAGGAATTTTGCATTAGATTCTGAAGGATAATTAGTATATATGACTTTATGAAATCTGTGAGAATTGAGTGACTTTCTCAGTCACTTTAGTCATAGTTGGATTTACCACTGTCTTTTTTTTTTCCTCCCCTCCTGTGATTTGCAGTTTCTCTGATTCCCCTCTTCTTATACAAGATGAGAACATATTTATTTTCTTCTACACAATGCTTTGGGAATTGTGTAAACAGTCAGCCAGCCTCAAGTCTCAAACTCACTGACTCAGATTTTTTCCATGATATCGGGGATTTGAAATGTGCCTTTTGTACCCATGGAGCCATTAACAGGTTTAAATGAGATTACACATTTTAATGCAATATTTGAAACTGTCAGGGATTATTTGAAAGGGTGGTTGTTTTTTCTCTTTTTAATTCCAACATGCCCTAATAAAGGGTTACAAAAACTGCTTTTCTATTTATTCCAAAACCACAAATTTAAAACATGAGAGCCAATTTAGTGTAAGAGAGAGCTAGGTAATCACACAGCTGTTAAAAGCTGTGCCACTTTGCACATTTACCTAAACTTTATTGGGCTTGATTTTATTTTAATCTAAAAAATATATATCTAATAACTATTTTGAGAAATTGTGGGGTAACAAGACATAGTGTGAATATAAAAGTTCATAGTAAATGCTTAATAGTGGTAGAACTCACATTTTTGCAATGGGAGAAATATATCCTAGAGTTCATTAAATCATTTCATTTTTATAGTCTTAAGATGCAACAGAGCCTTAGAAGTCATTTGGTGTAACTTGGCAGTGATCCTAACAGGTTTCCCTCCTAGACTCCCCAAGAACTCAAGCCTCTACTCTCACAGGGCATTCTGTGATACTTTCCAGTAGTACAAACTTCTTGCCTTTGTTTTAGCATTAATGGACAGAGTGTCTTTATCCCTAGCATTAATGGACAGAGAGTGTCTTTTATTATGGTCCTAGAGTCAAAGCTTTTGGGGATAAAGCTATTTAAGATTCTGACAAATAGCAAGAACCAAGGAAATGGGCCAGAAGCATGATTCTGAAGAGTTCTGGATCATGAAAGCCCCAAAACTCAGTGGTTTCAAAGTGTGGGTGTGCTAAAAATTGGAGACAATTTTTAGCATTTAGGGAAAAATGGAATGTAAGGGAATCATGGCCAGAATTGAAGCAAGAGAAGTCCCTTAACAATTATCTTTGAGTAGCTGGTGCTTTCTTCAAAACAGTGAGGAGTGGCACTTAGCTTAGTCTGGCATAATAAGCAGAGGTTGGAGGAAATCGTTGATTATCTTCCTCCCTGGTTTTCCTTCATGCTTTTAGACAGAACTGGCTGAATTCACTACTCCTTACCCATGACATAATGGGTTTCTGCAATAAATAAGACTGATGGGATCAGCTTTCCACATACCTGTACATTACTTGAATATTGTAATTTACCAAATCCCACAGACGAGGAATCTGAGAACCTGACTGGATGTGGGGAAGAGATGAGTCTCCAGATCTTAGAGTTAAAATGGACCCAAAGATAATGTTTAGGAATAAGCTTTGAGACCAAATAACATCTCATTCAGATGGGAATTAACCGAGGCATAAATCCATAGCTGTCAGAGGAGCAGAATCTAGAAAAAGAATTGTAGAGCAGACAGACTTGGCTTGGGTTATATGGGATAGATCTCAAAGGAATAAGACCATGAAATACCATTCCAGAATTTTTTTAAAGAGAGCTGGTAGTGGTTGAAGTGAAACAGAAGCCTCCCAACAGAGCATCTTTGCCAACTCTGCTCACCCCGTGCCCTGCCAAAGATAAAATTTAGCTGAAACTACCCTGGAAACAACTGGTAGAAGGTTTCAGGGACTCAGCATCAAGGAACATGGGAAGTAGATTCCCTGAATTTTTTCAGGTATTAAACTTTTATTATTTAACACCAAATCTTACGTTGTATATAATATAATTTTAATTGGCTATAATATAATTTTAAATTTTAATAGTTAAAAAATGTACTTATTTCACTGGTCATTAGTGTCATGGGGATGCCAATGCAGACCTCATGTGCTGCTGTGAATAAATGCAGGAGGAGCGTGACTGGTCTGTTAAACCGAGAAAGACAATAGAATCTGCCTCTGAGATGCTCCCAGGATTTGGAGTAAGTTGAGGTAAATTTTAATCTCCCTTCTATGGAGATGAGCTGTTTCTTCTGAAAGTTTTATGTGGAATAACTATCTAGGAAGTAGTTCCAGAAAAAGCAAACCGGCCAAAATGTCCAGTTATTAGGAACAGTAGTATCTATAGAATGGAAAAAAAAAACCAAAAACACAAAAAACCAAAAAATACCCAAAACAGTAAGATTTCTCAATAGCCAAATGTTTCATAGGATTTATTAAGTGTCTAATTTGTGCCTAGGTTTTTTTCAAGATTGGGGATCAGCAAATGACTTCTGTAAAGGGTTGGCAAATATTTTGGACTCTGTGGGTTGTTTGGTCCCTGATGTAGTTATTCCTAGTCCTTATAGCACAAGAGCAGGCATAGACAAACATGTGGACACATGAGTGACCAATTTTTAATAAACTTTATTCACAAAACAGGCAGCTGGTTGGATTTGACTTCAGCCTACAGTTTGCCAACTCTTATTCTAGGTACTGGGACTACTTAGCTAAACAAACGAGGTTCTTATTTGGAGCTTGGATTCTGGCGGTTGGGTAAGGAACAGACCCCCTTACCCCTAAATTCACAAGCAAGAAGAATATGCATTATGACAAGTGCTCTGTAGAGAATTTAAACAATATGTTATGATGAATGCCAACTTTAGTGTGACTAGGGAGTTGATAATTCTGAGGAAGTGGTGTTTAGGTTGAAATCTTAAGGATATAAAAGATCTAGCTAGATTGATTTTAGGAAAGAACATTCTAGGTCAATGAAACTGCAAGTAAAGATGAGCTAAATTGATGAGCTTTATATATTCTGGAAACCAAAGGTTCAGTGAGGAGAGGGAGTGGGAGCGGGGAGAGAAGAGGGAGGAGAAGAGGGACAGGGGGAGGAGAGAGAGAGACCACGGAGGGAGAAGGAGAGGTAGAGGGAGAGGGAGAGGGAAAGGCAGGGGGAGGAGGAGAGGGAGAGGGAGGACTTTTAGTTGGATATATTTTTAATAGTGAAGAATTAGAACTCTGCCAGTTCCTTCAGAGGAAAGAATCTTATTTATTCAGTAACAAAACTGATCTCTAGAAGACCATCTGTACATGTTTGCTGAGATAATCCAAATCTCTGACTAATTTCCTATCAGTTCAATGAATTTTTCTAAGGCCATTAAAATTATCATGTTAGTTTAGAATACATTCAAATATAGTAACAGAAAGTCTAACAAGGGCTCCTGGACACTTGGAATGACTTTTTTCATATTACAAGAAATTCTTCATGACCTGTTGCAATAACTTGTTGATTTCATGGTCCCTGTCACTGAAACTCTTAAGCCATTTTCTCACCTACATAGAATGACTTTGAAAGCATTAAAATAACACATCTGGCTTCAAGGCAAGAATAAGAAGGGGGGTTTCAGAATATCTTCTCAGAAGCACCTCTCTCTCCTCCAGCAGTTTTCCTCCTTGGTTTTATTGCCAGAACTCACCACGTGACATGACCCCAACCCCTACTAGTAGTAAGAAATGTTGAATAAAAAGGAAATTGATTTGTCTTGAGTAGTTTAAACCAATCATAATTTACCACTAACCTGGCATACATATCACTAACCTCAAATAAAATTAAATTCCTGTTAGTGAAATGAAGGGGGAATGGAAATTCATTAGGTTACTATGAATATTAGCTGTCATTGTGGAAATGCTAATTTTAGAGGAAATGAGACTAGCTGAGTGAAGAATTGTATTCCCACTATGATCACCTATATTCATGTAAATTGCCAAACATTTGAGCTCTGCTTATTAATGTGCAGTATCTAATTTCTCAAAACAACTCTTTTAGATAATATTTTCTTCCCTTTTATCAATGAAACAAACACAGATTTGGAGAGATAAAGTAATTTGGCAAAGGTCACAGAACTAACAAATAGCCCATCAAGGATTTAAATTAGGTTCTCTGATTCCAAATCTTAACTTCTTTTTATGAAAAATTTTTGCTCAGAATGACTGTTACTAGGATTGTGAAAAAGGATACCTGGAAACATTGACAATAAAGATGAATAAAAACAGCTCTTATTTCAGCATTGGATTCTAAGTAGAAAACTATGATTTTTTTCTGTTAAAAATCTTGTTTTTTAAAATTTTTAAGTCTTATGACCAGTGTGAAAGTTTGGAAGGAAGGCATCTAGACTAGCCATAAGCTGGGCCCTGCCAGTTAATCAGAGGTTCATACCCTTCCCCTGTTCTTAGGGTATAAGTTCCTCCCACAGCTCCTGCAGGAGGGGCTTGGCCTGATTTCTGTGGTCCCTGTAGTTTCTTTCATATCTCAGACTCCAGGATTCCACTCTGAGTTTCTGTCTGATTAAGTGTTTAGTGTGACAAGGGGAAATTGAGTTTAGCATAAAGTTGGCTTGCTACAAAAGACTCGGGTAATTAAGAAATCTTCATTATCTTGGCAAGACCTTTTTAGCTGGCTATATTTTGCCTTAATTATGGCAATAATAACAAAGTCAATGAACTTAGTACCTTTCCATTAAGTGCCTCCAAATGTTTTATTCAGAAGTACAATGATCCTAAGAGGGTTATATGTAATTTGCTCTCTGCATGATGAACCTTATCATTTGATTAAATCACATAATTTTTGAGTTAAAGGTGAAAATTAGGTATGGAGACATTGGCTGTTAATTCAATATATGCCATTATGAAAGCCATTATAAAATATAGTTTTTAAATTTCTCATTATGATATAGGTACTTGGTATTTTGGCAGATTTCCTATTAACTGTTAGAGGCCAAGTAGTTGTGGTCTATTTTTCATTTGTGAATGTATCCAAGCATATGTAAGATTTCCTTTAAGAAAAAATTTAATGCAGTGAAATAATTTGACAAATGCGTAGTAGAATTGAGTACAACACCATGGCTGATATAGAGCAGCTTCCTTACTCAGTGATGTTTGCCTTGTAGTCAACTCTTTCCTCCATCTCCAAACTCTAGTACTTAGGAATCTTTCTGTGCCTACAGTTTTGTATGTTGAGAATATCAAATAATAAAATCATACATGTAGTTATTTGAATATAACTTCGTTTTGTCTAGCAAGTTGCATTTGACATCCATCCATGCTATTGTATGAATCAGTAATTAATTCTTTTTTATGGCTGAGAAGTATCTCTTTATATGGTTGTACTGCAGATTATTGAAATTGAAGGATACCCCGGTTATTTCCAGTGTTTGGCAATTATGCATAAATTTGTTAAAAACATCTACATACACATTTTTATGTGAATTTAAGTTTTTGCATCTCTCATGTAAATACCCAGGAGTGATATTTCAGGGTATTAGATATGTATTTTAGTTACAAGAAACTGCTAGACTGTTTTCCAACTGGTTACCATTTTGTGTTTCTACCAGTAATAAATAAGAGTTCCGGTTCCTCCACTGTCTTAGCAGCACTTCATTTTTTTATTGTCTTTTAGCCTTTTAGTAAATATTCAGTGGCATGTCCTATTTTAATGATAATCATCTTTTTACATGCTTATTTGCCATCCACATGTCTTCTTTGGTGAAGTGTCTGCTCAATATTTATGTCCATTTTTAAGTTGCATTGTTTTCTTGTTGAATTTTTCAGAGTTCTTTATAGATGTATGTATACTCTATTAGATATGACTCACTTTTTTTTTTTAATTTGCCAGTGACACTGATGGAGCTGGATTTTTTTGAAAAACAAACAAAAAAAAACAGATTTCATTTTTTTTGTACGTTAAGAACATTCTGTTTTTCAGTTCATTTTTTAACATAGTGTGTGTGTGTGTGTGTGTGTGTGTGTGTGTGTGTTGGTACTCACTAGTTAAATGGGTGTTTTTAAAAGAATTTGGGCCACTTCATTTATGTAGCTAAATTGGTGAGCTTAGTTTGTTTGTAGTACTTTTATTATCATCTTATATCTATGATGTCTGTGCTGATGTACTGCTTTCTTTCTTGATATTGGAATATTGTACCTTTACCCTTTTTTCCTTTGACCAGTTTTTCTTGATGATTATATATTTTATTAATATTTTCAAAAATCCCATTTTTAGTCCCCCCCTTTCTATTTGTGCTCTTAAGAAAACTTAAGAGGAAAAGAGTCTATCATATTTATCCAGCTATGCATTTATTTTTATTACAGTTTTCACTCTATTCCTGACATTGCAAGTTTCCCTCTGGCATCATTTCCCTTCTATCTGAACAAATTAGTGTATTTGTTTTATAACAGATATGAGTGTGACAATTTTTTCTTCACCTGAATATATTTTGTCTTTTTAAAGGATATTTTCACTGGACACAGAATTCTAAGTTGGCAGTTCTTTTAACATTTTAAAGCTTGTGATTAAGTTTCTGATGAGCAATCTTATCATTTGGATCACATTTCTCCTTTTAAGTGAGATGTACTTTTTCCTCTGACTGTATTCAAATTTTCTCTTAAAGGACCTTTTAGCCCTTTGCATGTCTTATAGTTCCATATTACTGATATTGTTGTTAAAAGGGCAAAAAACCTCCAAAAGGCTTTTTTAAAATACAGCATTTGCCTCCAGGCTATTCCTACCCATGGCAGAACAGTTGCAAGAGTCACAATGCAATTAGAACAAGATTTGTAGACAAGTTATTCATAAGGGATACAAAAAAGTCATTAACACCACAAGTGGCCAGTTATCTTACCCTATTCACCATTTTAGCTCCCAAAGTTCCAAAACATATGTCCAAGATGGTACCCTTTTGCCCCTTCAAACCTGAGTAGGCACTTCGCAAAGTACAGTTTTTCTTTTCTGTCTTCTCTTGTCTTTCCAGCATTTTGAGATCCTCAACTTCTCCAAGGTTTTTCAAACTTTTCCCCATCAAGTACTGATGCAAAAATAGCTTTCCAGATCCCTGGCTTTCTCCAATTTAGCTTTCCAGTTTCAAACAAGACAAAACTTTTTTCTCTTTTTTTTTTCCCATGTTGCCTCTTGCTCTGGTGCTCCACACACCAGGCCACACTGTGATTCCTGGCCATAGCTGCCTGTATTCAGTAGCACCTGGTTTCCCTCAGACCTCCATCACTGGCATCTTACTCTGTACTAGCTATTCCTCTGCCAGCCATTCTCCCACCATGACTCCTTGTCACCACTGGCTCACCAGTTCTGGAGCTCTTCTGCCACCCTAGTCCTTCTGGCTACTTTTTACTGGCATGCCATTCTGGCATCTCCCCAACCTGGCTGCTTATGACTCCCCTCTCCATATTTACATGCTTTCCTTTCTTCTAGTGGGTCCTACTCTCATATCCACCCAACAGGACATTATGGTGACCAATCCAATTTTCAACTTTGTCACTACTAGAGTGCCCTGTCTGCCCATCTGAGTCATCCACTATCATTACCAGCATTACTCATGGTATAATAGAACAAGTGGAAAGAAAAAAAATTAATCTTTCCCTTATAGTCATTGGACCAAGTATCTTCCTTTACTCCATTGTCCCTGGCCAGAGAGATGAATTTTCTCTCAAGAATTCAGGTGCCCACACAACTCTCTCTATTTGTGATAGCACTGAAACTTTGCAACTGGGCTAACCTTAAGACATGTCTCAGAGAGAAAGAAAGAAAGAAACCTGACCTCCTACCCCTACGCCCACAGGAAATGTCCTTGCACACTAACTGACTTGAGAAAGCCTTCCTTGGTATTCTGGTTAGAAAAAGAATGTTTCTTTCAGAGGTTTTTTTTTTTTTTTTTTTTTTGAACTCATTGTACATTTCCTTGCCTTCCTACCCTGGAGTCAAGAGGGGGGAGAAAGGGAGAAAAATGAACAAATATGGAACTCAACACTACACTGGTGATTAAGTTTTCTGACATTGTTTATTTTTCAAAATCTTTAGGTTCTAGCTTTTTTGTATTCTGTGGAGATGCTTTATTTGTAAGCAGTGAGACAGAGACTGTGTGACTAGGTTGTTCTGTCCTGATATGCACTGGTACCCCTAAGGTGATTTTAAAGGTAGAAAAACATGAGATGGATCAATTTTTGATAGATTAAGGAAGTGGTAGCCACATTTTTTGGAATCATTTATCAAGGTACATGGGTTGACACTTTAAAAATATATCTAAAGAAGAAGATTCAAAACATTCTAAGAGCATTATCATACACTGACTATTCTGTAATTATTTTTTTTTCACATGGCTTTATTGAGAACTAATGAGAATTAAAAAAATATATACTTTTAAAGTGTTTCCTAGTTTTATTTCTGGAGGATTTTTTGTTTGTTTGTTTGTTTGTTTTGAGACTAGTTCTTGCCATTTTTTTCTGTGGAACCACAGGTTGCCTGGGGTACCACAGACTCAAGCAATCTCCAGCCTCAGCTTCCCAGATAGCTGGAATTACAGGTGCACACCACCATGCCCAGCTAATTTTTTTGGAACTAGGTCTCTCTACGTGCCCCTGGCAGGACTCAAACCGTGATCCCTGGTCCTGGCCGCAGCTTCCTAGGTTGCCGCTTACAGGCATGCGCCACCATGCCTGGTATATTTTTGGAGATTTTTTTATACAGTTTATATAAATAATTTTTTTTGGAAGCTTAGTGGAAATTGTCTACAAGGAGGGTAACTGCTGATGCCAGCTATTAACATAGCTGATGCCTTGCATTGATAATAGCTAGGAAAAAGGAGTTACTTCCCTGTTGGTTTAGAATTGTAAATTTCAAGAAAGACTTGCCAAGTGTGGTGCCAGCCTTCATTAGAATTCATAGTTTCTTTTCAGAGGGATAGAAGGAGGAAGGAAAACAAGGTTTTTGTAATGTGGGATGATTGACAAGACTCCCTTCAAGAGGGAGAAGGGAAACAAGGCAAGAAGGTGATAAAAAGAGCTGAGAAAGAAAGAATTTAGCCATTTTTGGAGGAGAATGTGAGTGCAGCCACATGACTAGGACAGCCTGGACCCATGGCCTTGACCCAGGCTGGTGAACACATGACCTTGGCATACAAACGCTGAGTGTGTGTGCTGAAGAAGTCTAGAGCGTCTGGAGATATGAACTTCGAGTTGGAGTCTGTTTTACCTTGTTTGGCTCAAACTCTTTTTGAGAGGCCGTGAATGAGACCTTGCTATTGGATCCTGCGTCTTGGAGTCTTTCTACTGCCTAAACTTGGGAGAACGCCGAAAGCGAAAAAGAAGAATGCCACACCTTTGACTACATGTTTGCAGAAAGCCAAAACACACCGAAAAAGGAAAAGAGGAATCTGCTACTTTTTCAACACATGCTGATGAACTCAGATTAATTGGACATTGTGGTGAGGTGACCAGGGACTAAGGACAGTTTTGGACAATGGTGGGGTAACTGAGATTTTTGTTGATCTTGTAGTACATATTTAGGTAATCACTTTTTTGTTTAATAATAAATAGTTTGATCACTTTAAGTGTTTGGTCTGGCTTGTAAACTACAGCAAGAGCTATGAGCAGTAATGAACCTTCAAAGAGCCAAGTTTTCAGGTTTTTTTTGGTTTTTTGTTTTTTGTCCTTTGGCTTGGGAGAGAAGACAGCAGGCATGCTGCAGGTATTTGAATGACAAAGGTAACTAGTGTGTGGTACCTTAAGTGTTAATTAGGGCTTTCGCCCAGTTATGTTTTTCTCTGGCTTAGGAAGAGCTGGTGAAAAGAATTTTTAGTAAAAGAGCCTGCCCCCTTCTCCCACCAACAGAAATTTTCGACAGCACTACCTGAGTATGAATTTTTGTGTGAAGATTTCAAAATAGTTAATTAAACTATATTACAACTTTTCAAATTTGTTTTAAGTTATTTTTTGCTGGTATATTTTCATTTCCTCTAAGTTTCAAAATATTTGCTATATACTTGTTTATAGTGCTTATTAATAATCTCTAATGTAGCTAAATTGTGACTCTTTATATCACATTTTAATTTGTTACTTCTATCTGACATGTTCTCTGCATTAATCTGGGAACTATGAAATTTATCTCTGTAAGAGTTAAATTTACCTTTGATGATACTCCCTAATGGTTTTGATTTCTATTTCATTTACTTTTTGCTTTAAGTTGATTGCTTTTAAAATATTTTTGTATGCTTTGCTTATTAATTTTATCTTTTTTTCCTATTACGTCTATTTTAAAACTAAAATTTCTCTGTTTGATATGAAATATTTTCTTTTTAGTGTTTTGATATTTCCATTATGCTTTCCTTTGTAATATCCCATTTGATTAAAAGAGTTTACTTAAAATTTCCAAATGTATGGAAATTCTTACCTTTTTATTATTGATTTCTAATTTAATACACTGGAAGGAAACAAAACTGATAAGATACTAATGCTTTGCAATCTCTTCAGACTTAACATAGGAACAGTATTTGTAAATGCTAATTTTTGTTAACTGTCCCTAATATGCATAATAAGGATGTATGCCTTTAAATTGATAGGTGTTGATTTATATGTGTCCATTCATTAGTCATGTGAGGTTCAAATCTTTGGTATTTCTGTTTTTATGTGCACCACATGTCAGTGATATGGGAAGTATATTGAAATAATTTCACCATGATGATGTTTCTTTATTTTTTCCCTTTGTAATTGTAATGGTTTTACTGACATATTTTGAAACATTTTTATTAAAATGATACAGTTTTAGAATTAAATTTTTTAGGTGAGTTGACATCATTATTACTAGCAATTAATGATAAAGAGTTTTCCTCAGGATTTACTTTGTCTGATATTAACATCTCCATGTAAAATAACTCTGAATTGTTTTCTTGGTAGTATTTTTTTGTCCTTCTACTTTATTTTTCTGCCCTTTTCTGAATTAAAAATCAGTCTGGAAGTCTGTTCTTTAACTGGTAAGATTTAATTCATTAAATCCATTGTCATTATTGATATCTTAGGAATTCTTTTTGTCTTATTTTGTGCTCATTATTTTTCTGAGTAGAATTGATTTTATGATCTCTTTTAGATCTACAATCCTATGATATTAAACACAGATAAGTAGAAATAGTGTTGATGGAAGCTATGCACTTACCAGCGACCAGTGTGCAAGAGAGAAGTTGAGAATGATGTCACTTGAGCTCATTCTTGAAGAATAGGTTCTATTTGAATAAATGAAAGATAATCATTAACTTTAGTAAGTTAAGATGTGGGATGTGCAACAGTTTGTTCAAACACTTCTATAACAAAGCTTAAAAATTTGGGAGCCAAAAGTAAACTGAATGTTGGCAAAGAAAAATTTGGTAGGTAAGGATTACTGTAAGAGAAAGATTTCAAGCCAAGAAGGAAGGAGGCAGGAGAGGAAGAGGGAGCTATTAGATTTTCATAGCAAAGGGAGGAAATATGAGACATATACCTCATAGATGTTTACACTGGAGATTAGCAAAGCAACTTCAAATCTTGCTGTGGGCCTTCCATAGTCTCAGTCATGGTGCTGCAAAAGAATCTTATATTTTATGTCACTTTGCTATGAGAAAAGTGGGTTTATAATGAATGCTTTCTGGTCACCGGGGTGCAGGGGAAACCAGAGGTATAATCTTTGCCACTGAAATCCTATTTCCCTAAGGATGTGACACTTATCAGTGCAAGTGACATCTGACTTGTCACAACATGCCAGAGTCTCCATGTGCTGTCTATCTTGGACTGTACCCATGGGAGAGGTGACCTTTTCTGAAATGTTTATTAGAAAGCTCAGAGAGTAAACTTGACTTCCCAGCACAGTATTTATGCAAATACAAGGCACAGGTTACCTTACAGTGTTCTAGAAAATGTTTGTAATTTTGAACGAAGGGATTAGAAAACCCTGATCAAGGAATCCCATTATATGAGTCCAAGGTATGTTGTCCTGCATTAACATTCCAGGCTGGGAAATGACCTCTCATTGGATGGAAAGATGGGAAGAGAAAAGTAGCAACTTATTCATGAGCTTTCTATTTAAACCAAATTAATGAGTGAAAGAAATAATGACTGAAAATTTACAAGAACTATGAAGTACAAATTGAACAGTATGTTCTGTAGCTTTAGTTCTTGCTACCACTAATAAATCTGTTCTGCCCCACTGTTGCTCTTATCCCAGGTTGCTGAATGATGAAGATAAAAATATCTCTCCTATATTAGGAATCTGAATGGAGTACAAAATGTCACTTTGTCAAAGCTTAGATGTCTACAGGGGATCAAAAAAATCAAAGGCACAATCCAGTTGCACAATAGTTTCCCTATTCCTAGTGTTGATGAAAGGGAATTACGATTAGACCTGAAATTCCTGTAACTTTCCTCCAATTGTATTTGGAGTGTCATTATATCAAATGGTTACAGTACAGGGAAAGCTGAACAATTTCCATGAAGCTCTGCTGCCAAAACTCTTTTCCATAAAGCCACAGCCATTAAAATGGGATGCTGTCATCCTAGAGGTAGGTAGATAGATCAACAAACAGGTTAGCAGACCTAGACCCTGAAATCTGTTAAAACCTCAGTGTACAGTTAAATCTTTATCTCACATCAAATTCTCTCCAACCAAAAAAAGGGTGTTATATTTTAATACAGTGAAACATATAGACATTTTACGAAATCATCAGTGATTCCTTCCCTGATATCTGGACTAGAATAAACTTGGTGGTACAAATGTAGGCTTTGATTAAAATAGGACCCTGGAGTCAGTAACCTGTTATTTAATTTGAATTAGTAATTTAGCTGGCTTTTTCACTTAGGCATGTTGCCTCATCTTTCCAAAGTCACCATTCTACAGCCTTGAAATGGGAGTAACATTTAAACATATCTGATAGGGTTGTTTTGGGAATTTAATGGAATAATACATGCATGTGAAGTTATTTTTATCATATCTGATATGTAGTAATTGGTCAGTGAATGATCAGAGGCAACATAGCAAAGGGTTTTAGATTTAAGCCCTGTAGTAAGACTGGGATCAAATTCCAGTTCTTCCACCATAACTATATGACTTTAGGTAAATTACATTCCTTATTTCAAATCACTGTGGAGTGATAGAAATCATTCCAATATATGGTAACTGGGCTATAATGCCTATCATGTTGCCAGTATAAATTATGAGGATAGTAGGTAAAGCATTTAGTATAATAATTGCCTTATCATCACATCTTTTTTGTCACTTGTTAATTTATATATCAGAACGAAAAAGGGAAAGATATGGCTATATCAAATATATAAGAACTAAAAGAGGATATCAAACTCATATTTAAGATATGTCTAACAAACTTTTTCTAGACACAGTATTTTTGGTGTGTAATTTCAAGTGGTTTATTGGCAATAAATTCTTTTTTTTCTCTCATCTCCCCCTCCACAATAAATTTTTCAAGCTTCCTTTTTTGGAAATCATTCTCTTTATTTTTTGAAAACATCTTTATTTTGCCTTCATTGTTTTAAGGAATATACTCATTGCATAAAGAACTCCAGATTAAAAATCTTATTCTTTTAGACCTTAAATATATCATTCTATTATTTTAGACTTTCATTGATTCTGATGCAAAGTCAACTGTCCTTTTTATTATTTCCTATTATGCAATTTGTTTTATTCACTCATAGCATTTTTAAAGATCACTAGCTTTGTCTTTCTTTAACCTAATCTAATGAGCATAAGTTTGATTTTCAATGTATTTCATAGTACTTATCATGAATTGATATTGTATTACAGTATATGTTTCAGTAGTGCATCATTTTTATCATTTTATCATTTTTATTTCTTTTTTATCTGTAATTTCCCCCCTCAATTTCCAATTATTCTTGCTGAATCTATAGGTGAAAAAAACAAAACAAAATTATCCATAACTTGCTTTGTAAGTTTTAGCCATCCCAAATATATAGCTGTGGAGTATCTTTTTGGAACTAGTCATATATAAATGAAATTCACATAATATAGTTATATTGTTGAACAGGGAAGTCCCTTTTTTTTCTGTTTGATTTTGCTTGCTTTGCTATGCCTTCAAGCAGATTATTTTAGAATTTTGTACAGTCTGTAATTGTTATTACTGGAAACCCGCTGGTAAATCATTACTTATATTCAAAAGGTTCAGAGTTGGAATCATTTAAATTAAAAAAAAAGAAAGTTCACTTGTAGAATGTACAAGACAGTCAGACTTCTGAGGAACTGAGTGAAATATAAAACATGACAACTATTTTAAGGAAAAATGCAAAACTGCCATGGTTACTGAGTTAACATTGGTCTGTTCATAGAGAAAAACAGCCACCTTCTCACCTGATTACTAAACTCAGAATGCTATAACATATCCTCAGAAAGCAGTGTAGCAAAAAAACAAGAAAACAATTCTGAGAGTGTCCAAATTTATAGGAAATGTTCAAGATTTTATTTTTTTTTAGAGACCAGAGTCAGTATAACCATGGCTTGAGCTTTTATTTTCTTGTTCATTTTTCATTTTTGGGAGAAGAAAATGTTGATTATTTACATATTTTTTGATTGATAATTTCGTATGGGGACATAGGAAGTTGATAATTGGGAGATAAGATATTTATGAATATGTCCTGTCATCACTGTGAATAGGTCACATTCTTTTTAAGAAGTCAAAAATATACATCAAGAATCTTAAATCTGTTCATAGTTTCTTTGATCAATAGTTGTAATATACAAAAATTCACATGAATCAATAAGAATAATACTAAAATTTGAACGTAAGAATACACATACCTGAGCCAATTAGTAGAAGAAAATAAACATTAAAAACTTCAAAAAATATTTCAGCTCATCAAAAATCAGACAAATTCAAAATCAAAGTAAATATATCCAGTTATTTGAAGATTTCCCTAACACCACCTTAATGAAGAGGATAATACTTAATATTTGCAGAGATAAATTTAAAATATATTTTCAAGTACTACTGATAAAAAATAGAGGTTGACAAATCTTTTTTGTAAGGCAATTTGTTTATATAAGACTTCCAAACCTTAAAATATTCATGAATCATGACCCTGTGATTCCCTTTGTAATGTTCTATTTGAAGAAAATAACTCAGAAAAGGTATATTTTATTTGAACGTTAAGATATTTTTGTTCTATACTAGTTAATGATATAATAATTGAAGGATTGAGAGAGGAGGCCTATTGCTCTCTGTAATGCTGGGATGGTGCAGAGCACTTCAGTCTAGAGTAGGGGGCTGTGGGTGCTTTCATGGTGGGAGTACTTTGGAGACTGACCTGAAAGGGGGATTCCTATAACTCTCAAAACACTATTGAGCTAAAGCATGATACCTCAATAACAATAAATACATTTTAAAAATGCATCAAAATTTATTGATGACTTTAGAGAAAAAAGATAAATAGAAAGATATGTAATCAACTAATAATAGCCAAATGCGAATTGATGTTTAATAATACAATTAATGATTATTAATAAATGATAAATGCATATATTAATCAAGAATTAACTAATGAATAGCTAATAGCAACAAAAATAGTCTAATGTATGTTAGTTATAGTGCATACAATTGAGAGGTTAATGAACCAGTTATTCAAATAATATTTTAAATGAGTTTTTAACAAAGTATTAATGAATATAATATTAAAAGATAGAAAATTCAGTGTATCCCAAATTAAAAAATATGAATGTATGTATATATCATCATTGGAAAAAAGCTAATCAAAGAGAAATGTCTCAACATTTCAATGTTTTAAAATAATATTTTAAAATAATTTAAATATTTTAAAATAATATCTTAAAATAATTTTGGGTGCTATTTTTATGGATGACTGCCTTCTCTAACTTTTTATGTATTCCAAATTCTCTGTAGAACCTGTATATTAACTGCTTTATAATTAATTATAAAATTTTACTGAGGTAATATTGGGTATTATCACCAGGTATTACCAAAATAATGTACCTACCACCAACTCATCCATATTCCACCACTTTAGACCACATGCTTCCTTACTTCTTTCTTCTTTCCTCTTTCCTGACACCTCCCCCACCTTGGTACACTGAGGTTGTGCTTTTATCATCATTTCTTTTTTCATACTTTCCTAGAAACCAAATAGATCAAAGGGGTAATCTTTGTGATACTCTCAGACCAGATGTCTGATTCTGAACCTATATCCAGTGGTTGTGAGTCTTCTGTTCTTAAATGGGAGGCCCTACTTCTACCAACCTGTTTGGACTTGAGGCTGTTACTGGATTGGGTTCTTTCCTTCACTGTGTCATCTACTTGTGGGCAAGCTTATTCATGACACTAACTTTTGACCTGAATTGAGAAAGTGGAGTTTATGGAATTTTTATCAGCTACACCAAATCTCCAGTACTAATCTATGTTTGATTTATTTGAACAAATATTTTATTGAACTTCCTCAATATGCCAGGGATCTAAACTGTAGAGATGACATTGTTGTGAAATCCTGATATTAGCACTGACTACTCACAGTCAGAATAAATATCTGTTAAAACCTGAGTGGAACAAGAACATCACTAAAGGAAAGGAATGTGTATGTGTGTGTGTATGTATGTGTATGTATGTGGGTATATGTGTGTGAATAGGTAAGTAGGTGTTTTTATCACAACTAACCACTGGGAGTCTGGGCAGAATAGTAGCTTTGATCTGATGCTCAACATCTAATTTGCTTCTCCCCTAAAACCAGAAGACCTTCCTTCCCAGGCTGCCAGTGTGAAGTCAGCTTATGATCCCAGTGCTTGGAAATAGCACTAACCATAGCTGATTTGTTCCTGAAGCCTTGGCTACCTACAGAGAGTGGTAGAGGCAAATTCCTTCTTACTTCTATGCTATGCTGACCTGTAAACTTGGAGGCAGGCTGTATTTCATTAGCTGAGACTAGCTGGGGATTAATCTGTATGGTTCATTGAGGTAAATCTGCCTGTCAAAGTGGCACCTGAATGTGTTATTTATTAAATATTCCTTTATCAGAAACAAAATTAAAAATAAAATGTGAAAAATTGCAATTGCAACATTGGTTAGAATCAGCAAATAAGTAAATAAATAAATAAATACAGGAGAAAATGGAAGCTGACAAGAAGGTGGCTAGAGTGGACCCAATTTCTGGAATTTGCAGTTCAATGCCATCATTGTTCCCTTGCTCTGGGAAGGGATTCAGTGTCAAAAAGTGATGAGCTGCTCTATTCTTTCTCCTTTGATTTCCCTCTTGTGATGGAAGACCATCCTGATCCACCACTTTAACAAACTGGAGTTTCTGAATTTTACCCACTCTGGTGCCATTTCCTTGGCATTAAAACATTTGAACAGTAGCAGAGTCTGAATCGCCACAGCATCCTGCTTTACTACCATTTCAGGAGCCCAGGAACAAATGAACTGCTGTTCACCCATGAGCTACATGAGGATCCTTTGGAAACTATGATTGAGAACTTTTAAGAAGACTAAGAAATGGTGGTTTTCAAAATTTTCTTGACTTTGGAGCTCTGTTAACATTAAAATTTACAAAAGTTTGGTGGGAATGGATTGGCAACTTGATGACTCATTTTTTATTTTTATGTTTAACTTGAATGTTGGTCCTTTAGCTTCTTGAATCAATGCCTTAAGTTTTTTGACTATGTTAACTATAACTCATGTTCTAGAAAATTTGGCAAGTTCAAAAATGGGAAAAAAAAAGAACTGATATGACAGCAACTGTCTTTCACATGACTTTCACATGATTATATGTTTGGTTTTGCTTTTGGAGTTTGAAAATACTGATTACTTAATTTTATAGCCCACATCTTATTGAAGTTTTAATAGAAATTATGTATAGTTTTTGAAGACGCTTTACTTAATGCTGTATCTTAAGACTATCTTCTCCCCCCCCCAAATTTTGTCTATTATGAATTATTATTCATAATATCTAATCACTAGGAGTGATTCAATAATGAATGGTTATTCATGCTCATTGTCTGTGTGTAGGTTTCAAAGATGACTTTCAGAAGTGAAGCAGATTTGTGATATCTCTAATAACATCTCATGAAAAAGAAAAGATTAAACCAAAGTTGATGTGTATCTATAGATCTATATATCTAATGGGTTCATGGAGAGATGCGAGGGAATGTAGATTTCTCTCCATTCTTGATGAGATATAGGATGGTAGGTTGTTAAATCCAGTGGGATAATAGAAAGTGAGATTGTTGACTAGGAAAGAAATACCCCTGACTCACTACTGGCTTCTCAAATTCCTCCTTACTTTTTCATGGGTGGACTTTGTGGGGCAGGTACTAGCAAACTGTGTTGTAAGTGCCAAAAAGTAAATATTTTAGGTTTTACATTTCATGTAAATGAAATGAAAAAGTCTTTAGGACAATTATTCAACTCTGCTATCATGGAGTGTAAGTGGGCATAGACCATATGTAAGTGAATGGGCTTAGCTGTGTTCAAATAAAACTTTATTTACAAAATACGATGGTAGGTTAGATCTGGCATGCAGGGTGTAATTTTCTGACCCTAAACTTCAAGCCCAAGATACTGTTTGAATGAGGTTCACCAGTGGCCAGGGCCACTCTGTTTTAAAAAGCTAGGTACCTAAATACATATTACTTAATCGGGCCCCTTCTCCAGGCCTTGAAACTAGTACACTGAGAAGGGCTATCTGATAGCATTGGCTGTCTTCCTCTTTATTTCTCCACCTGTGTATCAGGGTCATAGGGTATGAAAGCTGGATCTAGGCATGTGTTAGAGGATCAGATGATCCTGCATTAACCTTGAAACAAAGTTGTGTGTTAAAATCCAACAGTATTAGAACTTTTCTCTAAACACTTCTAGGTAAAGCTCAGCTGAAAACAAGAAACATTTCATTAATTTCTATAATTTATTAATTCTATCCTTTCCTCTATATAGAACTCCTTTGGAAATCTTGCTTGGTAAGGTTTTAGAGCATGATTTGAGAATTTTTGGGTCCATCCAAAGTCTACCCCAGTGTTTTCTTAGATGAAATGCCTTTTACACATGCACTGTTACCATGATATTTCAGCACAACAGAATACATTTTCTCCCCTGCTTAAAACTAAAAAAATGTCACTCGAGTGTCCATCGGCATGTGATTGTTGTTCAGAGCATAGCATTTAGAGATGGCAGGAGGCCAGATGGACTAATCTGATTGCAAGTGGAGCAGGGGCTTCTGACCTGTCCTGTGGGATCTCCTGTAAGGAAACTCTAATGAAAAATAGATTAGATTTTTACCAAGTGGAGCTTCGGGTGTCAATGCGTAAATTGTACCATTTCCCATTCTCATTACAATTACTGTCATAAGAATTGATTTACATTGTGTGTGCTGTGCTTTTCTTGTCCTTTGCAGTTTTGCTAGGAACCAAAAAAAACAAAAAACAAAAAAACCCTTGAGTACATTATCTACTCAGTCCTGGGAACCCACTGGTCTCTCTAGGTGTAAGGTTTATTTTATTGCTTGGGTGAAGTGTAGATTGAGGTGCTTTATGAAAACTTGTGTTTTCAACTGGGAAAAATCTGGCCTGGGATGTGGAAGAGTGAGAACCAAGTCAAGTAGATAGAAAGTAGAGTTGCAGAAACTAGAGGCATAATTTATACATATAAATTAATATAGAGATTATGTTGGAGAATCATTTTATAAGGAAAGATGGTAGTTATTAATGATATCCAAGTGAACAAAACAAAATGGTGAGAGGCTCCTATAGATGACAACTAAAGATTTTAAGACAAACCTTTAATATGAAATTCTTTTCATAATGCTACCTCCAACAGTGATTTCAAAATGCGTAAATATTGGGAAGAGATGTGGAGGCTCTCAAGTTCATTCTCTGCATTGCAGAGAGAGGGTAAGGTCACAACTTGGCAGTGCCCTTTGTGCTCTGTCTTAGCAACAATCCTCATCCTATAATCAACCACTCTCTTCACTGGTCATCTAGACTAGGTTTATCTGCTTTTGAGTTTTATGTAAATGGATTATTGTGTCTGACTTCATTTAATATTATGCTTGTCATTGGAGTTCAAGTTGTTAGTTGCATGCAATCACAGTTCTTTGCTTCTCATTCTCTGCTTTCTATCTGTTGTTGTTCCACAATGCTTTTATGCATTCTGCTATGGATAGGCATTTGTTTAAATTCTGATTTTCAGCTGATATGACTAGTGTTGGAGTGAACATTCCTGTTCATGTCTTTTCTGGGTGAACATATGATGTGTTTTATGGAGTGTATACCTGTGAGTGGAGTTGATATTTTCAATTTTAGTAGATACTAAAAATTCTCCAAAGCAATCATGTTAATTTGCACTTCTGGTGGCAGGTAGATAAGAATCCCAAACACTGCATAACATTAACTGCTGGGACTTAGTCTATAAAAGAAGTACTTCTCTGAGTCATGGGAAAATATGTGTGAAAGTTAATTCTTCCACTGGTTCCCTTATCCTCCTGTCTAGTCCCTTTCCAGAGAATTCTCTATTTCCTTAAATCTATCCTTTTCTCATTCTGCATTATCTTCTTTGCTGCTCTCTATTGGAGACATTAATTGAGTCTGTGCTGTGCTGCCTTTCTTCATGAATATGTGCCTTTGTGAAGAGAGCCACTTCAACAAGGGCCAGTGGGAGAATAGGAAAAATAAATCACTAGATATTTCAGCACAAAATTGTGTGCATAATATATATATATATATATATATATATATATATATATTTGTATTTAAGACTAATTTTTAGAGAACTTTTAGATTCACAGTAAAGTTGTAAGGAAGTTACAGGGTTCCTTCAAATCAACTACCCAGCAAAGCATCTTTTCTATCATCATTATCTTTGCATGATACATTTGTTAAAATTGATAACACTCCATAGATACATCATTGTCGCCCATAGAGCATAGTTTATGTTACAGTTTATGCTTGTGTTGGCTATTCTGTGGGTTTGAACAAATGTTTAATGACATATCTCTGCCATTATAGCATTATGCAGGGTCCTCTGTCTTCTACTTATTCATTCTTCTCTCTAACCCCTCATCCCCAAACCCCTGGCAATCATTGATCTTCACAGTTTCTCTTTCTAGAATATCATATAGGTAGAATAATACAGTATGTAGCCTCTAATTTGTAGCTTATCTCACTTAGTAACATGTATTTAAGATTTCTCTATGTCTTTTGTGACCTGATAGGTCATTTTCTTTTAGTGCTAACTATTATTTCATTATTTAGATGTACCAGAGTTTATTCATCCATTTACTGATTGAGGACTTTTTGATTGCTTCCAAATTTTGGCATTCATGAATAAAACTACTTTAGGTACCTGAGGACAAATTTTTATGTGGATGTACATTTTCAGCTGTCTTGGGAAAATGCCCAGGAAGCACAGTTGCTGGATTTTGTGGTAGGTGTATCTGAGTGACCTTGGTAGTGTTATTCATGGCCTGCTCCACTTACGTACCTTTCTGACTGCCCTGATTTTAAGCCAGTTATTTCCATTCATATATTACCTTTAAAAGCAATAAATCCAACATTGAAATCATCTTCATTTCACCAATCTTATATCTACCCTGTCAAGTGAGCTCAACTTCTGATTTCTTTTTACTTTTAATATCCTCATCCTCCTATGACTATGATTCAGAAGTCCCTACTCATCTCACTCCCTCCATTCCCTTTATCTTCATATACATCAGGAAAGTGCTCTTAAGCTCTTTCATCCCAAGGTCTGCTTTGTTAGAGTCCTTCCTTTCCACAACTACTGTCCTAATTCAGCACCTCATTTTGTTTAAACTATTAAAGCCTCACCCTTATTTTTGAGCTTCTAATTATTTCTCTAATCCAATATGGTTTGTAAACTGTTTAATAAATAATTCTTCGTAAGGTATTACTTTGATTATATTATTCTGCTGAAAAATTACATTTTCTAGTCCCTTTTGATTAAAACTAAACTCATTCATTATCTTGTCAGTCAACTTCTTTATTCTGGTTAACATCTTCCTTTCTTGACCCCCTTGATATGCTTTGTGACTTCCTGCCTTTGTGTTTTGCTCATTGTTCCCTTATCTTAGAATGTTCCCCTCCCTGTGTTACTCTCACCATAGAAATTGTACTTATTCCTCAAAACCATAGGAACAGAGATATCTTTCCCAATCATGTGCTGATCATTATGTATACATTGTCTCACCTTCCAACTAAACAATAATTTGTCTAATTGGAACTCTCAAACTTGTCTAATTAATAAGATCATAAGAACTTTGTAAAGATACACAATCTTGAGGGGGGGCAAACCTACTCAATCATAATCTCTACTCAATATCAGGTTTGTAAAATATCTTATTGTATAAAGCATGTTGGTGTCCATTTTCATATTCTCTTAATTTTTTCTCACTTTTGATGTATAATGTATTTTCTCTAGGTTACAAGATTCTTTAGGGTTTGATGCAGACTTTATAATGGCTGTATGCCTTATATAGCTCAGTGCAATTATTTGTACAGGATAAATGTTCTAATGCCTGTAAATTGAATAAATACAATTATTTGTACAGGATAAATGTTCTAATGCCTGTAAATTGAATAAATACAATGATGTAGTTCTCCAGACAACTACAACTATGATTTAAAAAAAGTTGTCTAAGTATTCCATTCTTAACTGTTCTTGATCTTGTCTTCTGCTTTTAATTACATTCTGACTCTCTTTGGCTGTCAGGATCTTTCCTGATCTGGTCTCATGTCATAACATCTACCAGGAAACTAGGAGAGTAATTAATCCCATATCAATATTTCTTATTTCTGGGGAAACCTAAGTCTCGATCAGTTCAGACACACCACTTTTGATGGGGGAGGGAAGTATTATTCATTCATAACAGAATTGCAGAATCATAGTATGATATGATAATCATGACTATAAAATGATCTTCTTCATGTGTGTGAAGACAGAAGGATTTAAAATTGCCTGGAATGATTTGTTCTTACAATTGCTCATGGTGATTTATTCAACTCCAAGTCTCTTCTAAATTTTTCCCAAGAAAGATAAGGCCAAATTACCTGCTGGTGCCTAATCTTTCAGTATCATTACTTAAGAGAACACTTTGGGGCAGTTTTCTGCTTTGATGATATTATGGTGCATTCACCATTTAACAATGGTGAGATGATTGTCATTTAAGGGGCCCATCCTAACTGCACAATGGCTTCTGATGAGGATAAGACTGAAATTGTTGCTGATTAGAGCAACACACTGTGGTTGGCTGCTTGTGCCCCACATCCTCTTAGAAAAGGTGGCACCTGTAAAAATCAATAATACATGAGTTGAGAAAGCTCTGCGATAGCATTTCTGTTAAGTCCAGAAGGAATGACAGAAGTAAACTTTCTCAGTCTCCAAGTTTCTCCTTTTATTTATGTCAGAGTTTATATAGAGCACCTGTGTTGTGCCTTTCACAGCTGTTGTGGATTAGACAAGAGAACTCTAAGTCATTAGTCCTACCCACAAGTAGTTTATAATCTCATTGGGAGAGACCAGACATTTAAATATAAACAAGGCAAGGAAGTATGTGGGCAGGTTGCAAAAATACAGAAAATGAGATCAAATTTAAGAGAGAGAAGGAAATGTGCCTTCCTTACGAAGGATTGGATTTAAGACCGGTCGTGATTGTGAGAGTAAAATGAAATAAATATAAAAGGACAAGACCATTGATAGAGCTGTTTATAGTTTTCATCTTTTAGGCAGAGGGTTGAGTGTTTGGTAGGAAATTTAAGATTTTTTAAATGAACATCCTGGGTAATTCTTATTATATTTTGTATCCATTACCCCTAAAGGTGTCAGAACATAAACAACTTCATTTTAATCACAGTGTCCATTTTGCATTCTCAAAGCAGTTTTATTTACAACTGGCTATTAATTATTGTCATCAGTGGCAGCTTTTGAACCATTCATTTGTGGTCTTTGCATTCTGGTATTTTCCTGTTGTCTTTCTTTGTGAGTGCACTTCTCTCTCTGCAGTGATCTATGATGTTCAAGAAAGGATTTTTAAATTGACAGGCTGAGAGATACCAGCACCCGGGAGAGTTTATTAAACCCATAGCCAATGAACTTGGCTCAGCCAATGCCTTTAAAAGAATGAGTGCATGAAAAGCTGCAGGCCACTGTATCATTTTAGCACTGAAAAATGAGACAGAGATTTGAACAGTGTGAAGTGGACAGTCTGTTCTGTAGTTGAGAGTGTGTGTGAGAGAGGAAGAGATTATGCAGTGGAAGAATGGTGAAGAAAATACGAACGGGGACAAATTTATGTAAGTGGCAGATTTCCAGGAGTCTGTTTTTTTCTTGAGGGTCAGGGCAAGGGAGAAGAATTCTTTTAGATGGAAGCCAGACGTTCTATAAAGGGAAATATTTTTACTCTTTCTTTATTTTTCTTTTCGAAGTTGGTGGTGGTGGGGGGGGCAGGGGAAGAAGCTTTAAATGAAACAGAAAATGCCCAGAATTATTTAGACACTCACTTGTCGGTAGGCATGGTTTGGACCAGATGGTTTCTGGGGACCCTGTCCAGTTGCTGATTTGAATGTCTCTGTCTCCCAAGAAAGCAGTTTGTGTTTAATCTAAACATGGTTAAAATATAGACTCTGTTGGACATTAAGAGCTCAAATAATAATACAGTGAATTGTGTTGTGTATATTCCCCAGTATGTTGCCTTGACTCTGTTCCCCAATTCCTACTTCCATCTGGCTTTTCATTCTCACTTACTGAGCAACTCTAAGTGACAGGAGACCAGATGCAAAGCAACATTAGATACGCCCCTGATCTCAAGGAGATTTGGGTGCAATGGGGTAAACAGAAAATGATCAAATGTAATTTGTGATGGAAACACATACCTGGAGGTCACACAGTCATTCTAGAATTGAGCCCAGTTTTGATATCTTGTAGTGCTTAGTTAAGTAAAATGTAGGAAGATCAACAGATTATGTGTTACAAGGCTTAAATTGTAGACTGAATTCATGTGATACTGGAGTAATTTTTCCTTGCAAATTGTACAGGATTATAACTGTACAAATATTGTTAACTCATAATAGTAATAATAATACATTCAAAGAAAAAATGACCCAAGGAAAAAGGTTCTTTAGCTATCTGTGGTTTACCTATGTTATATAGATATATATGAAAAAACCATTTTTTCCTATTAGATGCTAAATAAACTCTGATTAAAATGCTACTCTATTGTGTTGTCCTGGCCACTTTGAAGAGACTTAAAAAGACTGAACATTAACTCTACTTATTGATGCTGAATGGTTAGTTGTTTCCTTTAGTTACTTTTTGGGGTGGGGAGTATGGCTGTTTGAATTATTAAATAACAGTGGTTGCAGGAAGTAGACATATGCGAAGGGATGCTACTGTGGCCTTTCACACATGTTCCACTGGCTGCACATATGTCATGGGACTTCCGAAATGTGTGAATTTGAGTATGAGTCTAGTGCCCACCCTCTTCCCTCCATCATGTTGACCTATGGTGGATCACACAAAAATGTGTGTGTGAAGGTCCCTCATAGACACACTCTGAAAGTTTTCGCTTTGGGGATCAGGGATACCAAAAACTCGCTTGGACAATGATAATTCTGACTCTTTTCACTATTTCACACTGTTCTTGATTTTCAGTTTTCTACCTTCTTACTTTTAATCCATCTTTCACATAAAATTGAATGGTCACAACATCAACTTATCAGTCCTTGCAGAAGAAAATCCTCCTCTATAAAGTACTCTTCTTTTGCTGTCATGCAATTCATTACCAAGCTAATTTGTTTACTCCTTTCATCTGGTCTGACTATTATTAAGACTCTCTGATTTGTGAGAGATTCAGTGGGCTGAGTACTGGAGGGAAAATGTTGATAAGTGTAAAGCCTGCATGAACTGAGCATCATTCAAACTCAGATCTAACAATACAATCAGGGACATAAAAGTTGGCAATGCTTGCTCTATGCATGCCTTTCCTGGGCATTGGAAAGTTTCTAAGCCTGGAAGCATTCTTAGGGGGGATCTATTTTAGGCACATGTCTTTCTCCTGTTGTGGACATGATGCTGAAATAAATGACATGTGGTGGCCCAGCCTGTGTCAGAAGACTCAGGTCTCCAGCTGAGAGCACTCCCTGGCTCTCTCATGATGTAAATCCCAATACCCAGGTGCTTTCTGGTCTTCCTCATTGTCAAATGTAGGCTTTGTGAAGACTATTCTGAAAGCATTGCTTTTGGTTTCCATTGTTTCATTTAGAGTTTCATCCCAGTAGGCAGGAAAATGGTCTTCACTGCACTCTTTCTATATCATAACCTTGAAAAAATTGTTTGGATGACAACATTTAGCTCTTTTGGGTGGTGGATGATTCTGTTAACGCAAATTTATGGAACTTGAGAGCAAAGTACATAGATGTGGAATAGGATTTAGAGGGCCGTTGTTCTTTCTCCAACATTTGGCTTTGAAATTGTCAGCATTTCACTCCATGTTTCAGGATCTTAATTTACTTTTCTGCAAAATGGAATTAAAGCTATCTACTACATAAGAATGCCATATGTCTTAAAACGATTTGTGAATGTGAAAGTTCATGTCTGCAATATATTATGCAAATACATTAATATTATGATGTTTTGATTATTTAAAAGAAAAAATGTTCCTACTTTGCTGTAATCCCCATCTTTCTCCTACCACTATATCACCTGTGACCTGTTCCCATGTTTTCTTGTGTTCCTCTTTTCCTTGTCTTGCCTCTGTCTTACCTGTGAGACACTTGCCCTTGCTGTGTGTCTCCTGATAGCTCCATAGGGAATCTCAAGGGTCCTCTTTAAAATTTTGTAATTCTGACTATTAGGGCATCCATTTCCTTGTTGAAACCATAGTCACATGTGAATTGCAATCTTTAAAAGCTTTGACTCTAGAAATGAGCAAGGGCTGGGCAATCCATCTGTATGAAATCGTTAGGAGAGGTCACAAGGAAACTGAGGTACATTTAGTTCTACAAAGCTTAGTCTTCAGAGCCTTAAAATAAACTGTTTATTCTGAATGTTCATTTTGAAGCAGAATTTTTGTAACTTCCTCCCCCCTGCTCCATGTCCATACTAATGTTAACAGATGTCCCACCTTCCAAAACAGAGAAGCAAGCTTGGCAGCTCTTCTCAGTTCTCAAATTTAATTATGGCTGCAAATGTGATAACAGAGCAACCTTTCCAAGTTTTAATTGGATCCGCATTTGGCACAAGCAACCTTCGTTTCCCACCATATGGGTCACGGCTGAGCAAGGTGCTGTCTTGTGCCCTTGCTGTGAGTGAGTTAGCTCTTGATTATCTGCAGAGGAATCAGCTATGTCGTGGATCAGTTGTGGCTCTTTTATAACCCTAGACAGGGATCCTCTAGTGAATATGTCATGGGGCTTCCTCCCCACACTGCCATTCGGCTTAGTCTGGGGAACAACTGTAAACTTCTATTCAATAGTTACTTAGCAGAGCACCAACTCTGAATCTGATACCAACTTATTCATCACTCCTTGCCATCAAATAACCCATTCTGAATATTATTTACACAGTTGTAGCTGTGGATTGCATTTTTATGATTTGTAGCATGTGGAACAATACACAGCCCAGGCCCCTTCCCTGTGGTGAGAAAAGGTAAGCCTTGTGGATGAAGACACTGAGTTTATCAGGGTGGAGTAACATCCAGGATTGTCTTGTAAGTAAGGAGTGTGAATTCAATCTTATTTCTTGGAGGGGCTCTCGCTTCTGTAGGACACTTTCCCGGAAAGGACACTGAGGTTATTTAGATGATTCAGTTTTATCGAATTGTGTATGTTTGTTGCTCCCTTTTATTTTTACAGGTAATGGAGAATTTGAGTTTGATTAAACAGAAAATTATGGGGTGTGTTGGTAAAGAAGAAGGCAAGTCTCAATATCATATTCATGAACTTGATACACATTCCTTTCTTTCTCTTCCTAGAGCTATTATCCTATCATGGTTTCAGGCAAGCCATATTGTAGGCCTGTGGTGGTTTATGTAGTAGAGACCAGATGGACATCAGGCGTAAATGGAGAAGAAATTGTATTTGGGGGTATAGCCAGATATAAAGATGGCTGTTGTAGACACGTAAAATTTCAGTCTAACGATGTATATATTGAAGACCTGTTAGGTACTTGCTGAGTATTTGGCTAGACTAAATGTATGGTATTTTAAGGTATTTAGTCACCAGTGGGAGAGAAAGACATCAACAATTATGACACAAAATAAATATAAAATTAAAGATATATTTGAAGTGCTGTGGGAACCCAGAGGTGAGAAAAGCTAATTCAGGATGGTGGTAAATTTCAGCCCCTCCTGGCTTAATGTGGGCACATATGGTAGAACCGAGAACTTTCATAATCATGACATTTAAAAAAAAAACAAAACCTCTTGAGTCATATGAAAATATATTTCCAAATGAAGACAGAATGACTGTGAAGAAATACTTAACCTTGCAAAAACCATAACAAAATCTTTTATAATCAACTGTTTGGGGCCATATTGGAAAAGAGTTGTTTTGCTCATAGCATAGAAGCATGATGCTGAATAGAGCAGAAAAATTGCTCTTAGGAGCAAGCGTCATGGATCACTGGGAGATGCAGATACAAGTTAATGAAGGCCTTCTTCTGAAAAACATGCTTTGGTCACAGCAACTGTCTTAGGTGATTCCGAGACCTGGTGACAAAGCTGTGTTCCAGGCATCTATCCATCCCAGGGAGTTCTGAATAATGCGTTCTGGGTTAAGCTTTGGGGGTGGACTGGCTGAGGCCACTTTATGAAATGCCACATGCTGTTTGGGTACAGAGCAAGGAGGTGGTCTTTCCAGTTCGTCAAAGACTCATTTTCAGGCCATAGGCTCTCCTAGCAATAGTATGTTTTCTGGAACTTACCTTCTCTTCCTTGAGCCAAAACAGGAGTATTTACCCAGATGCAAAAGATGAAAAATAATGACATTAAAAGGGATTGGAGTACTCAAAAATATGGATTTAATTAAGCATCCCAACTATTTGGGGATGGTGGGATTCAGATTTAGAGAGCCCCATGTAAGATGTAACTTCTGTCTTTTCACTGCCTCTGTCACATGGCCCGTGATATGGCTCATTCCTTGGTTTTCTCTTGGCCAAGGGCTTAGGTAACATGGAAATAATATTCATTTTTTTCCCCTGCTACCTGATTAAAATACTCTTCCCCTGCTACCAAAAATGTTGTGTGAATGTGTGCTGTGGAACATAGAAGAAATAGTAAACATGATAGTTCCTAGTCATTTGGTGTAATGTAATGTGAATGTCTACAGTTTCTTTTTCCTATTGTTTCTTCCTCTGTAAGTAGGTGTTACAGTGGTATAGAGCACACTGTGCAGTAGCTTGGCAGAATTTATTCTGAAAAAGGAATGGGTACGAGGCCAGAGATAAGTGAATTTGAATTCTCCTGTGGAAATGGTCTACTTGTGCTGAGATTCCTTTTTCTCCCCCAGTAAACACAGATCATTATTTCTTAAAATTATGATTTTTTGAGGGGATGTTGTTTTATAACACGGTATATATTTTTGGGACCTAGGTTCCACCTTTACAAATATATGTGAAAATGTATGTTATTAGTTTCTATTTTGCAGAATCATAGTCCCTTCTGAGCTTCTTCTGCATACCTCTGGTGTGTAGGAGTGTCTGGGTGGCCTCAGAGCTTGGGCGCGTAGTCACAAATCTCAGCACTTGTTTGTGTTCTGCTCTGCTTTTCTGTGGACACACCTGACATAGCGGCAGCAACCGCATCCCTTCCCCACCTTAACATGGTTACGTGTTAGCGGTCTCCCATGGTACAGAGATCTCAGTACACTGGGTTTGTAGCAGAGCCAGGGGAGTTTGGTGGTGAACTTGGTGAAATGGAAGTGGCACTCATTCCAGTTGTCTCATAACATCTCACCTCATCACATATCCGAACAAAGCAGTTTGTTCCCAGCATCTCATGTCTCCTTTATCAGACCTTCTTTAGTTGCTTGTGGAAATATTTTCTCTCCTTACACAATTTTGAAGCTGCCCCTGGTCAGCAGAGAGACAGATGCTGAGCCTTTCCTTCCCAGTTCTGTTTCTGCCCCATCTGTGACCCAGGCTTCGCCACATTAATTTCCTTCCTACAACTTCAACTCTCTGTCATGAAATTTTCTGAATAGATGCTCAACGGTGTCACAAGTTTGCCAGTTTCACAAACAACTCAGCTCTGAATCTAACTTTTGAGTCTCCAAAACTCCAAGAACTAGCAAAGAATGCAGTCAAGCTCTCCTGGTAACCAGAAAGTTTCATGAGTTAACACGCTGCAGTAATGATTCTGAAAATAGTCATTCTGATAGTTGCCAGTTCCATTTCAATGACAGAGGGATATAATGTGCTTGGTTAGTGCAAACTGAGTTTGGATGAATATATTCTGGATTCATTTGAGTTATGAAAATAGAATAATGGAATTATAATTCTGTAAATAACATCTTGGATTCGTATGCTGTCTTTTAAAACACTTCCAACAATGTATCACTTTTATTTTTTTATTTTTAATTTTTTAAATAAATTTATTTTTTATTGACTGTTCATATATTACATACATATACATAAATAACATACATGTATTTAAATTACATCATTGTAGATCCTGGGGTTCTTCCATCACCTTATCACCTGTAAACAGTCTTAATCTTTTGTGCCCTCCCCCTCCTTTTTTACCCTCTTCCCCTTCTCTTGTTCTATACTAATGTATCACCTTTAAAAGTAATTTTGAAATATGCCTTGGTTTAGGACTATCATTTACTATGTGTAGTATTTTGCAAGAAACAATAATAATATTCTGTATAATAGAAAACATGCATTAGGTATTGCTGAGATAAGGCACAAGATGAAGCATTTTGAAAATGTTTACACATTTAATCTTTTTACAACCCAGTGGGGTCCATAGATACTAGTGTTTAAATTTTGCATCGAGGGAAACTGAAGGTTAGAGAGGGTAAATAGTTTTTCATAGTCACAAGCCTGGATTTGGTGAAATGGATTTTTTTTTAAACCTAGACAACTTACTAGGTTACAGGTTACTTTATCTTCCATCTATATGCTTTTTGTCCTTTGATACTCTTTGATATGCTGATTGAATTGCATAGTAGGTATCTGCTTAATATCTTTCTTTCCCACTAAACTAGATGCTCCCTGATTGCGAGAACTATGACTTACGGTAGTTTATCATCACACGTGGCCCATGGACTGAACATAAATGTCTGCTGATTGTAGATTGGACTCATCCGTGATTCTCAGGACTAATTATTATAATTTTCCTTTGTGTGTGGCAAAGGTGACTTCGTTAGGCAGTGAGAAATAACAGAGACAACAACAGGCCATATTCTCATGTTGTTCATAGCCAATTTGAAGAGAAAAGTCCTCCCCAGGGGAAGTTATATGACAATCTGAAAATGACATTTAATACGAAATGTGACCTAGTATAACTGGTGTATGAGAAAGTCCCAAATGAATGACAAATGGTGACAATAATTCAGACAAGGAAACTACCAAATTGCTTAAAAACAGAATGAGTTCATCTTCAGTGAAGTTCATATTCATGTCATCATCCATCAGGTTACCAAGTTACTCACTTTAGGTGGAACTGTTACACCAATGTGAGTCACTTACATCCCTGTAGATCCTTGCTAACATTTACAGGAGAATAAGAGCAGAAAAAGAGAAATAAAGTTACGAATTTCCAAATGCTTGAGTGAACCAAGTAGTCAACTCTCTTGACTTATAAACTCCTGAGTCTGTAGCCTGCTTACTAAATTATTCATTCCCTCAGCACATTTATAATTAATGCTTACTATGGACTGACCTCAGTATTAGTCAATGAAAGGCTCTGGGTTTGAAAGAGGGAAGGAGAAAACTATAAGTTTTGAAATAACTTCTGACCAAGCAGTCTTTTATTGGCAACAACTTGGAATTATAGGCCTTTAAGTAGAGCCACTGAGTTCCGTCAAGTTAGGTGGAATCAGGTACCTGACTAGCTCTCTTGATTCAGTTCAGTGTATTTTGAGTACCTACTATATTTAAGCATTATGGGAATAAAATGATGGAAATCTCCAGCACTTAAGTAGATTATAGTGAATTTAATTAGGTTTAATAGTGTGTCTGTAGACCAGAAGCTGTGGGAGTACCTAGATGGGGAAGATCTCTTCATGTACTAAAAGATGAAGACTATGAGTTCACCGATGCCTTGATTGTGCATCTGTGAGGTAGTGCCCACAGTGACCTGAGATCTGGGTATGAACAAGCTTACATTTCCAGCTCCTTTGGTAATTAGTATGGTAGTGTGATTGAATTCTGAGTAATAGAACTGAAAAACAAAAACAAATCATTAACCCTTCTAACTGATGAGGAAATGTTTATGTAAATGAACTTTTCTAGTATTGTATAGTTTATAATGGCAAAGTCAGTTTTTTAATCCAGTTCTGATTTACTAGTTTATTTTTTGTTGTGTATAGTTCCATGTCCTTTAAGCTCATTGATAGGATTCTAAGCCTAAAGTGACTGTGATTACAAAAATTATTGAGGTAACATTGGTTTATAACACTGTATGATTCAGAGGTATGGTTTACAGGGTACAGGTAGATGTGATCTTTAGACAATGCTATGCACAACCAGAGACTTAAGAGGGATGTTGAGGATGATAAATCTCTGATGCCTGACTCTATTCAGACCGACCTGGCTCAAAAGACAGTAGAGTTGCATTTGCAAGATGGCTTTTCCCCGTAGAGACAAGGGGAGTTATCAGATCAACAATAGTATAAATATTAGTGCTTTAGCTACAAAGCATGGCTATGTGCAGTATCTTCTTTCATCTACACAACTCTGATCTTTCTCTTCCTATGATGCTCAGATGCAAATGTTCACAGCTGGATTTGTATCTGAATCTAAATCTTCTAGCCCTGCATTGCATCTTTTCTCATGATATTTCCTAGTCATGTGTGTCGATATGAAGCGCAGGATGATAAAAGATTACTCAGAGTTCAAGTGGATCAGAGCAATGGGAAGCCTGGAGGGATTATACTAAGGGAACTCCCGAAAGAACCCTCAGTGCAGTGGTGCTCGAAGAGTGGTCTTGACTTTATTTAGAATCAGAAAGAAGATACATAACTGAAGAAGCAAGAAGGCTGGAGGGAAATGTATAAGCACATGGGAAAGCATTGCCACGTGGCACTAGCCATGGCCAAGAGCAGAGGCAGAGTCTGGGGTGCTCAGTGGCCAGACTCACCTGGCCCCATTATCTATTGGTGTTTTCGGCTCAAGTTGTTTTCAGCATGTATAGTTCCTCATACCAGGGCTTTTGCCCAGAGAGCTGCTTTATCTCAATCTCCCTGAGTACTTGAGTAGTCAAAATACTCTGAGTACTCAAAGCACAGAAGGAGCCCCATTCATAGTGCCACCAGAAAATGGTATAGATTTTGTGCCTTGCTCCCACAGAAGCACAGCATGCATTATATGCATGCAGAGTATGGTGTGGTACATTCTTTATGTGATTCCCTTAAGATGGACCAGACAGGCAGGACAAAGGATCTGCTTATAGGGCAAATACAGGGAAGTATGCTGTCAACAAAGGATTTAGGACAAGCTATAGATGAATATCAAACTAAAAGCAATGGGATGAACAAGAGATCTCCCCCCTACCCGAGTTCTAGGAAAACATCCAACTTAATACAACAAATAGAGGAAAACATTCTCTCTTTAGAGGAGAATATTCTGCTCTAAAAATTGAAAATATGTTTTTAAAGTAGAATTTGAATATTGTCTATAGAAATCACATCTTGAAGTTTTTTCGAATCAATGGCTGGAATTTATGATGAGCTAGGGCAAAACAAGAAAGCAAAGTGTGGAGAAACTGTTGAAGCAGACAACCAAGTTGCCTGGTAGTGTTGAGAAGAAACCTAATAAGTTGCAAGAGGTCACATTATGGGTGACAAAGGAAGAGAATTACAAAAGTGTGTTCTCCCATTCAGGTTTTTGATTCTATGAAGAGGAAACAATTTCTGTTCCTATTGTACAATATATAATAAGAGAAGCAGCCAGTGCTCCTTTTCTCAGTGGGAAGGTGTTGCTGACACACAGCTGGAGACTGACTTTAATCATCACACTTAAGGAAAGCTTTCAACATGTATGGACATGAGGTTCTTCCTCCTGCAAAAACCAAAATGATAGATGGCATGTGAGTACTAAGACCTTAAATCCTCCAATGAAGATGCTAAAACCTGTGAGTTAAAATTTTGAGAATTGCCAGTGATTTCCCTGTTCCAAACTGACAAGGCATTTCATGGGGGAAAATGGAGTATTGTTAGTTGATTCATCTCTTCTTAACGCATTGCCTTAATTCTTGGCCAGTCTTACACCTCCATTTTTAAGTCTCACATTTATATAATGCACTGTGAGTTTCCTTTAGTCTTTTGTGGGTTGGATTTGTCACATGTCTGCCCTCCTCTGCATTTCTATATTATCTATTTTTTATTAATGACAGTTAAATCAGGAAAGCTTTAAAGCAGACTAGATTAGGAACAGACGCTTAATCCACAAATCCTTGAATTTTTATAGGAGAAAGTTAAAAAAGATCATGTCAAGGAATGTTCCAAAGGTTTTTATGACATCTGCTAACAAGGTATCTACAATAATCCAATTACCTCCATTTCATATACATATTTTCTTTTTTTTTTGGACATTTCAGTTTGAGGTGTTATCCCCTTAGAATTCTAAGCAGCCAACCTGGCATTAAGGTCTAGAACAGGGGTTGGTAAATTATAGACAGCCAGCAGGCCAACTCAGCTCACTGCCTGCTTTTCCAATAATAGTTTGCTGGAACACAGCCATGTCCTTTTGCTTATGTTGTCTAAGGCTGTTTTCACATCACAATGGCAGACTAGAATAGCTGCCACCATTTGAGTGAGAAAAGCCTAAATATTTACTGTCTTGTCCTGTGCAATAGTTATTTGCTGACCCCTGATCTAGCCCCAGTCAGTCTAGGTTCATAGGACTGCAAATGAGATTTTTTTCCCTGCTGATTCTTTCATTTACAGAAAAACTTCAGCTTTCAATTAAGTAGCTATTCTTTGAAAATTTATCAGAGCTGGCTGTAGTCCAGGTTTCATTTTTTTGTATGCTGGAAGACCATTAGATCTGCTTATCCATCTGTTGACAAGTCATCTGGACCATAGTTCTTACTATGGCAACTTTTCAGATAATTTAGAGGGTATCGAACCATGAAACTGTATTTCCTAGCAGAGAACAAAGCTTATGCAACAGTTTCTGTGCTGAAGCATTGAGGAAATTTGTAGTAACTCCTGAACAGAGAATCAGAGTAGAAATTTTCGAACACAGGCTTTATGATACCATTTGGTGAATAGATGGATTTCTGTGTGATTCAGTATGGAAGACAAAGTAGTAAATGTATCCCTATGTTAAATATAACATGATTCTCCCATGGAATGAACCCCTGGAATGGACTGTTATGAAATGTCCTTTCCAATAAAAATGGACTTTTATTCTCTTTTGTGAAAAAGAGAATAACTCACATTTATACAAAATGGAAAAGGAGAAGTCTGAGCTTTGGTCCTTGACAGTTTCTGGGAAGTACGATTCAATCACACTGTCCTGGACACGTTCCAGGTCTGGACACATTCCAGGTCACCTGCTAGGGTCTGAAGCAGATGTTGGCTTCCCTCCTACAGTGCTTTGTGCTGCTTCCAGAATGCAAACATTCTCATGGTAGCTGATTTTTGGTGCCAGCTTCCTTGTGTTTTCCCTTTTCTCCACTGGCCTTGTGTAGAAAGGTTTGCATATTGCACCCTCACTGTGGGGGTAGCTGCAGAATGGAGAGCAATGCTTGCAGACTTTGGAACAGGACCACAGTCCCTGGTATCATTTGTACTTCAGGCATGTATTTTTCCCCTAAATGTTGAACCCTTACACAACTAAGATGATATTGCAGATAAGTTGCTGCCTTCTCTGAAAATAAAAAAGGAAAATCTAGTTTATTTTGAAGAACACATGAGTTTGATTTAAATAGAAAGAGAAAAGATGAACTCTTTCATTGACTTTGATACAAGGTTGTGAGTGATGCAGGTAAAAATTGTTGGCATCAGAGTACCCTGGTGGGTGGGGTCTGAGAGAAAGACAAAAGAGAAAATGCAGGGAGCACCAAAAAGGCAGATAAAAAAGGAGGAGCAAGGAGAGAAGAAAAGAGAAAGGAAAAGAAAGAAATGACAATGGTGGACTGAGAGAACAGGGTCTCATGAACTGGCCAGGGTAAGCCCCCTGGAAGAATGAGCTGGTGGTGGCAAGTAGCCATGGTGACCAACAGAAGAGTGGCTGGTGTGGAGAGTGTAGCACCATAGCAAGGTGGTATGGTGAGTTGGTATCTGGAGATGACTAGGAATTTGAAAAGCTGATTGGTGCATCAGCAATTGTGGAAGAAATTTGAAGCACCTTGGAGAAGTGGAGCAGTGTGGAACACTGGAGAGAGAAGACACAGAGAAGACACCAGAGAAAGACTGGGCTTTACAGTGCCTGCCTCAGGTTTGGCAGGACAAGGGACACCATCTTGGACATGTGTCTTTTGAACTTTTGGGACTGAAAATGGTGACTGGGGTAAGATAACTGGCCACTTGGGGCTATGAGGACTTTTAGTTTTCCTGGTTAATTTCCTTGTAAAATAAACTTGATTGTTGAATGCATTTGAGTGGCAACTGCTACTTGTTGGTGTTGCGGCCCTATGGTTTGTTGGCTAGTGCCTAATGCCCCTTTCGTCCTGATATCAATTTCACTCTGACTGTATTAGAAGGTGAAAAACCCCTCTAAAGACAATACAACAAAGAGACATCATTGTATTGATAGAGAGATACAGAGGTAAGCAAAAGCAGCAGGAAGTAACTTTCTTATCTAGTCATCTGTCCTAGCTCCATTTGTCAGGAGGGAAGCATACTCTTGTTATGTGAGTTTCAGACATTAACCTTATCCAGTAATCCCCAAGTTTTTCAGATGCTAGATCACTAAAAACAATGAGGAATGAGGAATTTATATTCCTCAGTTGGCCTAGGAGTCTTTAAGGTGAGGGTTCAGAAAGAAATTCCTCAGACCTAATTTCTGGTATTAAGTCAACAGCAGTTCTCAAATGCTACTTACTTGTATAAGTTTGTAGATGGTAATAGCAGTCTCACACTGTTGAAGATCATATTGTTTCATGTATTTGTTTTTTGTTCATTTGAAATGAAATGCATCAGTTCCATTTCAGATACTCCATAACTTTTTTATTGAGTCCATTTTAGCACACCATTTGTAACACACAAAGTAGGGGATGGAGACTTGGATTTTTTTTTATCACTAGTTCTTTTATTTCTTTGTTTTTGTGACAATTGTGATGATTTCAGAGATGGAAAAAGTGAATGAATGAACAAATAATTGCTTTTACACAGTTGTTTCACTTCTTTTTTTTTTGTAGTACAATTGTTAAGTATAAATGTTTTGTACACTGTACATTGTACATTGAGCATATCAGGTTCTATATTACTGGACCAACAGTAATTTTTGACTATTGAGTGCCTAATAATAATGTATTAATTTTCTTTTGTGATTCAATTATATAGAGAATTTCACCCCATTGTTAGGAAGAGTACAAGTGATTGATCTTTGATGTTATTATTTTTAAAAATAAATTTATAAAAATACTAAAGCAAACCAAAAGAAAAGAAGACCATTAGACATGATAGACATTCTCAGTCTGTGGTTTTTCCATTTTATAATTTTGAAATACTGAAACTGTACAATGAAAATTAAAAGACATTGTTAAAAGAAATTGAGGAAGATACAAATAAATGGGATGGTAATTTCTGCTCATGAATTATGAGAATTAGCATTGTTAAAATGGTCACCTTACCTAAACAATGTATAAAGCCAGTACAAGCCCTATTAAAGTTTCAATGATGTCATTCAAAGAAATAGAGCAAACATAACTGAAATTTATATGAAACTGCGAATACCATGAATAACTACAGCAATCCTGACAAAAAAGGGGAAGAACAGAGGTATTATACTTCCAGACTTGAGGTATTACAAATCTATAGTAGTCGATGTGAAGAATATACACTGGAGAAAAGAAAATCTCTTCAACAAATGATATTGGGAAAAATGAATAGCTACATGCAAAAGATTGAAACTAGACCATTATCTCATGCCATACACAAACATGGATTTTGTGTGTGTGCAGATTACACTTAAAATGGATTAAGGACTGAATGTAAGGCCTGAAACCATAAAATGTATAGAAGAAAACATTGGTGAAACACCCCATGACATTGACTTCACAAATATCTTTAGTGACTTGATTCCAATTGCAAGGGAAACAAAAAGAACAATAAACAAATAAAACTACATCAAACTGAAAAGCTTATTCACAGTGTACTTAAATAAAAATGATATTTAAAATAAAAAAAGATAGCTTATTGAGTGGGAGACAGTATTTATACATCATACATTTCATATGGGGTTAATACTCAAGATCCACCAAGGATTCATATAACTCAATAATAGTACACCTCAACTCTATCAAATAATGGACAGAAAAACTGAATAAAATAGATGTTTTTCTAAAGAGACATACAAATACGCCAATAGGTGCACACACACAAAAACAACAACAAAACATTCACTACTTATTAAGGAAATATAAATTAAAACCACAATGAGCCTTATACCACCTTATACCTGTGACAGTGGCCTACACCAGAAAGACCAGAAACATATGATGATGAGGATGTAGAGAATAAGGAACTCTCTTATACTGTTGATGAGAACATAGAACCACCCTACATCCCTATGGAAAATAGTCTGGAAGGTTCTCAAAATATTAAGAATAGAGGTACCATGCAATCCAGAAATTCCACTCTTGAGTATATATCCAAAGAATAAGAAGGGATATGTAAATTCCTATGTTCATTGCAGCTCTATCTACAATAACCAAGTTATGGAAACAATCTACGTGCCCAATGAAAGATGAATGGATTAAGAAGATGTATGTGTGTGTATAAGCACAAACACATGATGGAATAATCCCTAGCTATATATTAAAAGAAAAGATGAAACCTTGCCAATGGGGACAATATAGATTGACCTGGAGGGAATTATGTTAAGCAAAAGAAGCCAGAAGGAGAAAGACAAATAGCAGATGGCTTTGCTCATGTGTGGAAAATAGAGAAACAAAACAAGGTCAGGTGAAACCAAACCATAACAAGCTCTAGACACTTGACTGGGTAATTAAGTTTGTTGGAGTAGGTGGAGGGAGATGGAGAGCAAAGGAGAAAGTGGGTTCAGTGGACCATGGTGGAAGATGGCGGGTTCCTTGGTGGTGGGTGTGGTTGGTCACATACATCTGAAGAGATGTGAATCTGTATGTCTGAACCACATACAAGATTGTAAAATGATCTTGCTTTGAAATAAACAGAAAGGTAAGAAAGCCAATTCTAGGTTACTTAGTTAACTACAAATCACCCATCTCTGGCTGACACCAGTGGAAGTCTCCAATAGATATTTTTCTGTGACAGTGACTCACTGTGCTTCTATGGCTCATCTCCTGTCTCTTCACTACATTTCCAATGGTTGTGACAGAAATCATGCAGAGGACACCAGAGGCTCCTTTAAATAAAGCAGCTCTAATTTTTTTCCTATGGGAATTTTCCTTGTTGCAAAAATTGAGATTCCAATAAGGAAATAACATTTTCTTTAGTAGGTGTGAGTTGCAATTCAGAAACTGTAAAGTTTCTTCCAAACAGTGTGCTCATAAATCCTTTTAAGCATTCAGCCCTCAGCACAAGTTCCTACTAAATTAAATATCAAGCAGAGCTAGGAAATTCACATTTGATTATTTTATAAGGTTGGGAGAGAAAAAGTGACAAAGGAGTTTAAGACTACAATTGTTGCTTTTTGCCCTTGTTGCTTTTCCAAGTCTCCTGAAGATCTACAAATAAGTTCCAGTCTCATGCTGTCTTGTGCATTCATGTTCAGTCTTGTCCTCAATTCTAATATCAAGTGCCAACTGTACTAACCCAAAAAACAGGGGGAATTCAGTGTGGTTTTCCCTTATATTTTGAGATTATTCCTTTAAATAAGAAATCTATCATTGTGGTACTTGACCACATCATCTGAAACAATCAAACAAATTAAGCAGTGACTCAGGAACTTACTCTGCCTCAGATACTTCAAGTCTCAATAATTCTGCAGGCCAAAAGTTAAACTCTCCAAATATTTTCTTCTCCTGAAAAATTGAAGAGGAAAATGGAAGCCATTGTATCAAAAGAGAGCTACAACTCGCAGCACTTCAGTTCTTTGGTCAATGTGCAGTAATTCAGTTCTAATTCTTGAATACCTTTCTCTACTTATAAGACCTGAGGGAATCATTTCATACCACTGGATTTGTTAAATGTAAAAAGGAGAGAGGTTAGATTTTTAAAGTTCTTCTGACATACATGTGCAGATTACACTAAAATTGTGAGCTGTGAGGACTGTCAATCTCTTGGGATAAGTCTGTAGAGAAAGACAGTCTTGGAAAATTTACTGTCCTAAGTCATCCGCCCTCTGACCCCAGATAAAGCTATTTAAAATTTGTAGCAGGAAAGGAAAGCACAAATTCTTGAATACCCTTGGTAAGATAAATGGTCCTTCTGTTCAGGAAATTGTGCTTCTTGACCTCATGGGTATCCTTACCAAGTGGAATGCTGAAAGAAAGATGAGGTGGCTGCCCTCCCCTCCAGACCAACTGAAAGAACCCTGGTTTTCAGAGGAGATATGTTCCAGATGGTGTTCTCTTGCCAATAAGAGTGGCTCCCATCCAGGGCCAACGGAAAATCATTTATGCAGCTTCCTCCATAGACTTATCATCTTAAGACTGTAGAGGTAACATGCTCCGATTTTCTTACATCTGCAACTGTAACTTTGATAGCACACATTTTTATTCAGATAAATCTTACTTCAACAGCTGCAGGTGAGACATAGTTCATTAAGGCCCTCTATATTAAGAGATATATAATCCTACTTTAGTTTTTGTATGGAAAAAATTGACAGTGACACCATAATATTTGACCTTAATAACTGCACCTGGAGTCATTCACCAAAATTACCAGAGGAATTTTTCCAACAAATTTAGCTTTATACATGAACAATCAATGATTCTGAAACCACATTTATCTGCATTTTTTAAGAGGTCCCAAGTGACTCAGTTAGCCTTGATGAATTAGTTCTTTCTCTGAATTGGGGGAATCTCATAACTCATTATTAGCACATTTTATGGAAAGGCTCTAATCCAAATTGTTAGTAATTTAGGATGCATATTTCAAAAGTGCATGATTTAGTTCAGTGGAATGGATGAGATTAAGAGTAAATTTGCTCCAACCTAGTATCATAAAATGTAGTATATATTATAATACATGGGATGTAGGCTTGGTAATATGATATGCTTGAGATTTAAATCATTTTGTCCTGGCATTCTACTCAGGGACACTATATGGATGTATGCCACTGCCTGCTCATGCAGACCAGTGATTCATACTCTTCCTATGTCTACAAGCACTTAAAAATGCATCATCTTTGAGACCATTCAGAAAGGAAATATCTGTTAAGGAACAGGATGTAAAAGAAAGAAAAGTCACATAGCTCAAACCTTCGAAAATAAGTGTGCAAGCGCCTTGCTCCTTACACTTGAATTTCGTGAGAGATTTCAGGTCAGTCTCATAGGAAGTCAAAAGAAGACCTTTAACCTATTGTCTGCAGGAGTGTCATCCATCCTCACGGCTTCTGCCCTAGGTCAAGAGCATTAACATTTTCATCTGACAAACTAACTGCAATTGCCCAATAATGATTTCTTAGGAATCATTTTTTACCCTAACCTGTCTGCTTTCCACACGGTTAATAGAGTGATCTTGCTGAAATAGACATTTTTAAAAATTAATTTGCCGGTCGTTTACATAACTAGGTAATTTGGGTAGTACAACTTCACACCTCTGTATGTGCTCGCGTGTCACTTACTCTTTAATCACTACCATACTTAAAAATCTTTCTGTCTCCTGTAACCCATAACCATCATAATAAAACCCAGATTTGTCAGAACAGTGCTCAGGTTCCTCCCTCACACTATGAGCTCTGTCTGCACCCCAGAAAAATGCTCTTCTCCTGTCAAATCAATCCACGAGCAATTTTCCAAGTGGGTCCATGTTCTCCTGTCTCTGATCTTTTGTACAAGCCATTGACTTCTCATTTGTGCTGAAACTGCTAGGATGAAAATAATAGCTAAAATTTATCAGACACAATTATTCCAGATGTAATTCTGAGGGTTTTACATTTATCAGTGCATTCTGCACTCTCAGAAATAGCTCGAAGTTGGTGCTTTTCATACTTTCACTTTTTAAAGGAAGAATCTGAAGCACAGAGCAGGTTATTGGCTCAAGCTGAAAGTTAGACCCGGGATCCAATCACTTGCTGGAGACCACTGTCCCACTCCTTACAAGCCTTTACGAGCCTTTATTTAACCATCGACATTTTTTTCTGACAACATCACACTAGCGAGCTCCCATGCTGCTCTGCAGTGAAGTAGCTGTGTGCCTTTGAACCTTGATTTCCCCACCTGTTACAAGATAGCAGGAGGCCTTACTGACACTAAGTTTTAAGAGATAGTTTTAAGAGATATCTCTTAAACTGTTCCTCCTGCCTTTTTTTTTTTTTCACATCTAGTGGTTTGTAAATACTTATGGAATGAAGGAAAACTTATTGTCACCTTCATTTATTTACTTTTGTCTTAAAATTTTGCATATTTCTAATGAGTAACTTAGTTTTTAGGAGGTAGTTGGTACTTGGTGCATTTTAGGTGATGAAATAATAGACCAAATGGGTTTATGGATTTTTTTCCTGGTAGGAACAGATCAGCTGCCATGATGAAATGGCAGTTCTCCTTATTTTGCTTTATTATTTATTACCATAAATAAGTAAATAAATTTATTAAATAAATGAATAATTATTTATTGCCACAAATACCACTACCCACACCTAACTGTGAACTATTAAAAAACAAACAAGCAACTTGTGCAGAAATAAGAAACTTTTGTTGTGTAGCTTGGATGTATAGGTTATAGCATACTTCTTAATTCTAGCACAATAATGAAAACAAATTACAACCGAATTTTTCCAGTTTGCTATTTGCTATAGCAATAAAAGTGAAGGGAACACCTACTATAATGCCATGTGTCTGTGTAAACATGCTTTATATGGTTTTATTTAATCAAAATAAGCATTATTGTCCCCATTTTACAGATGAGCAAACTGAAGTAGGGAATAGCTAAGTGTCTTGCCAAAAGCTAATTTACAATCTGGGAACCCAAATGCAGATCCAAAGTCTCTGTTTGACTGACAGCCTGTCCAATGACAGGTCTAATGGAGTGAGGGTATGACCTGTGTAACTGACCATGACCACTCTGTGATTATAAACTCAAGTAGATGTACAAAGGAAGCAAAGCTATCCCCTCGATTGTGCAATGGCAGTTTCTGTATTGAACTTGCAGTATAGTAAAAAAAAAAAAAAGGCATCCTTTCTTAGTGACAAGGAGAGACTCTCTGATGCAAAACTTCTGTGACTTGAGCAAGAAGGTTGAACCCCCTTGTACCCAGTTTTCCTACCTGCCAAACAGGACTAATAATAAAACCAGCTTTCTTGGGTGGTTGGATACTGACTCCTGAGCTCTGATTTGAGAAGCTGTTCCCTGCCAGCATTCCTGGGTAAGCAGGCATCTCCATGCCTACCTAGTTTTGTGCTCCTGCTTCCTGCTTCTGTCTGATGTCTATATACTATTCCTTATTCCAGGCTCTGCCACAGGATGGAGGCATGTGGTCGTGAATTCAACACATTCTTTTGTTTTTGCACTTGTCTCCCCAAGAAGTGATGAAAGTTTCTCACTCTAACTCTAATAGTCATGCAGTTTATGTATACACCCTGCTATATAAATCGTAGTCAATTACTTACGGTTAGCAATTGAAATTCCCAGTAGTAGTAAAGAAGCTAGTCATTTGTAAGTCATTTGTAGTAATCTTTAGTAACCGATAATTAGACACTAATTAGCTCATTTGCTTTGTGTTGTTTTTACTTAGTAAGACATTTAATGAGTTAATTACAAGAAAAAGAATTGAATGGTAATTAAATGCCAATTAAAGGGGGCTTTATATGTAAGCAAAGTACATTGGTTAAATAATAATGCTTAAAACTAGTACAATGAACTAAGTGATTTAAGGTAATGTGATAAGAATTGTTCCATCCCCTATACCAGTTTGTTTCCATGTTGTGTTAGTATTGGCTTGGTGTGCAGACGGCTGGACAAGTCTCAGGTTATCAATGTTTCACAACTTCAATTCTATTGACATCTTGAGCCTGATAATTCTTTGCTATAGGGATTGTCCTTTGCATTGTAAGTTTTTGCTCAGTATACTAGTTCTTAACCCTAGAGACCAATAGCATACTCATGCTTGTGACAACAAAAGGATCTCCAGTCATGACCATGTGTCCCTTGGGGGACAGAACTGCCCCCAGTTAAGAATCTCTGGTTTATGTGACATACCTCTTCCTATTTTCTTTTCCTCAAATTATTTCTATTCACTACTTAAGCCAACATTGAGTGTTTAAAGCTCATGATAACATTTGCGGATTCCATTGACTAAATATATTACTAAGAATGAACTGTAACAGCAGTAAGAACACTGCATTTTGGCACCTGAAGAGTTTGAGTCCATATGTCTCATTTATACAGTGTATGAACTGAGTAATGTCACGTCTTCAACTATCAGCTTCTTCACTGATATAACTAGATTAAGAGAACCACTTCTAGTTTGAGCATAGGATCCTAGGTGCTAGAAGGTAAAAACTATTTTGTAATATGATTTTCCACATTTGGTCACAAGGATCACCTAGGACTTTTCCTGACCTATGAGGTATTTTTTTCATCTATTCAAATGTTGAGTGCTTTCTGTGTCAGGCACTATTCTAGGCATGAGGTGAATTCTTATCGTAGAGTAAGAGATTGCATGGATACCAAATAAGCAGAGAGTGGGGAGAGAGATTTCAATTTTAAGGACTGTGGTCTTGCTTCTAAGTTGCTCGTCCTGAGGAGCAGAAACAGGAAAGAAGAGGGATATCGGAGAGAAAATTATTCTAGACTGAGTGAACAGTCAGTGCAAATTTCTTTCCTTTTCTTCAAAATTTAAAGTTTATGAACTTAAATAAATCCACCATTGATTATGTTGTTTATAAAAAAAATGAAATTGGGCATTTTTATACAAACTTCTCATAATTTTTCCTTTTAAAAGATGTTTTTTTTCCAGGATATTATGCATTTCAAATTTTTATTATTATCTTAAAGAAATAAAGAAAAAAGAATTTGTGCATTCCAACTATAGATAGTGAAAAAAGAATGCGTTAAGAGTCAGTGTAAAACAGATAAACACTGTGTGTTGCTCTCTTCAACATTTGTTGCTCCTGTCAATTTGAATGTATGGGCAAGCCCTTGGCACCAAATGAAGAAGGCAAACTATAACCTATATAATTTGAAGTCCTCAGGATACTTCCAATAGAATCACTCGTATTTTAATTAGAAAGTCCAATAAATTAGATGGATATTGACTTTAGAGTTTTAATCACAAGATACAAATCGGTCATCATAATAAAAGAGTATATATTCCTGCATTTTTATATTCTTTCAGGTTGTAGTAAAGGACAGATTATTAATCTTTATTTCAACTTTGGAGGCATAGTTGATTTTTCAAAGTAATTAAGCAATTAAGAATATTATAGTTAATTCCATGATAGACTGAAATACTCACCATCATTATTTGTGTCTTAGAGAATATATCATCCAGAAGTCCATCAGTATGATATCATTGTTTCTGGGAACATTTAGCATATCTTTCTCCATAGTAATTTCTCAGGGAGGGCTTGAATGAACTACAGTCCTTAAATCTTTGTATTTTATACTTGATGGTCAATTTGTGTGCAAAATTCCTGTGTTTACATAGTCTTGTTTTCATTAGTTTCATTTCATTGTTATTGAGCTAATCCATTGGTATAAAATATAACATTCTAATTTCCTTTTTCCTTTTTAATGTATTGGTATAGTGTATTGGTATGTATTTATATGTATTGCATGAAGGTCCAAAGGATTTGTTCTTTTACTTAACAGTGTTATAGCTTTAGTAGGATATTTCTCAATTCAGGTACTTCTGGGTGGTTGAATTTTTTACCAGATAGATTGTGCATTCTTGCAAAATATAATATTAATTCTCCTGAACTTCCTACTTTTTACAGACATTTTCTTCTAACAAAATTTGTAATATTTGCTTTGTTTTACAGCTTTGGTTTACTTCTTCCAAGATTCTATGTCAGATTGTATTTAGCCAAAGATAGTCACATCTACATATTTATTTTTCCTAGCTGCTTGTCTCATAATATAACTGACCCACTTCTTACCAAGAGGTGGAGTCTCTATTCCTTCTGCTTGAAACTGGGTCATGCCTTGTGACTACTCTGGCCAGTGAGTGACAAAAAGGGTCACTCTACATGAGCTCTGAGACTCAGTCCTGAGAATAATGCAGCTCTTGCTGACCCTCTCATGGAATACTTGTTCTTGGAACCCTGTCTCTGTGACATGAGGAAGTACCTGGAAAGGCCACGTGTAGCTGTTCAGTCAAAAGACTCAGCCAGGCTCCCAGACAATAACCAGAATTGAATGCCAGGCATGAGTGAACAAGGGTTTGATTCTACCCTCAGCCTCAAGTGAACAGCTGTGACCCCAGACATCGTGCATTAGAAATAGCCTATTCATTTATGCATTCTCTGACCCTCAGAAACCATGAGAGATAATGGATCATGTTTGAAGCCTCTAGGTTTTGGGGACATTTTATACAGAGCAATAGAAGGCTAGCACAGTTGTTAGTCTTTCTAAAGTTATTTTTCTATGACTGCTACTGTTTTTTTTCAACTTCAAGGATCCTTCGTATCTATTCACTACCATGTCCTTTTGTGTTTAATCAGTTTATTCTTCATTTCCAAAATTTTTGGTAATTTATTTAAAATTTTCCTGAGTCATTTTTATTTATGATGTACTTGCATGTCTCATATCCATATGCCTTTCTGTTTAATTTGAAAGAGTAGATCACAGTTGATTTGTGCTTTGAACTTAAATTAGTTGTGGGGATGCTATATTTTCCTCTCATTTTGCTTTTGAGACCCTTGTGCAACATTGAGCTCCATCTTTTTTGCTTGCATACATTTAATGAAACCAGTTTTCCTGAGCTTTGTTTGAGGAGGAGGTGTTGAAGTGACCATTCTTGTATCAGGTTCCCAAAGCTCCTTCTTTAGTTCCCTCCTTTTCAAAGTGGGATACGTTTAGAAACATGTCTCCTTTATGGTAACCCCCAGTTTTTATCAAGGCCTTCTTTTCCCTCCATCCCTACTTATTGCCCTATTTAACTGTGTGTCCTCTGGAGTATATTAGTTTTAAGAGTTTTTAAGTCTTGTAGTCTTCAGTACTTTCAGACCTCACTGCGAGTGTGTGCTCAGATGACTCTAAGAAAGTGTTCACCCTGCTCCCAAGGTTTGCTGTCCACCTTTGTCAGCCCGCAGTATGTGCTGTCCAGGGAGTTGTTAGTCCTGGGGTTCTCTGTTCTCAGTGCATGATGATACCCAGGGATTTTCCTCTGCTTTGTCCTTCTAGATGATGATATCTAAAGTGCCTTGTGACTTTAAGTACTTTTTCTCCACTTATTTATATTTTGGAGGTTCACGGGCATACCTTTGTTGCATAGTTCGGTTGTGATTAATATCTTATTTTTGTGCGCTATTTGAGTTACTCTACTTATTTTACTGGGGCAATTAGGAAGAATCATATGGCTACCACCATCGCCATCCTAGTATTCCATCTGTGTGTTTTATCTCACTTTCTTGTAGATGTGTCTGAGTCTGCATCAAAGCTCCTGTCTATGAAGAGAAGATGTATGTCATTTAGAGAAAAGACTGTGACATGCTTCTTCCTCCTAATCCACCTCTAGGAAGGCAGCCAATACCAGAACCATGGTCTTTCTAAATGCTACCCATTGTCATATCTGCTCTATAGGATATCTATATCTTGGAGAAGGAAAGTTTCAGGTTATAACATTTAGAAATACAGGGTTTCTTCCCATGACACAATTTCCTGTCCTTGCTACTCTTGGTCAACAGTTCCTTTCTAGCCTATGGAAATTAGAGAACTCTTGGAATAGGAGGTGAGGGAAGGAATAGGTGAGATGCGGTTGGGGGTGCATGGGTGGGGGCAGGAGGAGTGTGCCAACATTGGGCTCTTGAGTTGCATTACATTTTACAAGAAAACTTTTAAAAGTTTCTGCTCCATTTTGATTTTTACCCAACATGTTACCTGGAAACATCAGATGAAACAGAACAACTCCCACCATGACCTGGGTGTATGTATGGTGAGAAAAACCCTGGAGAAAATAAACAATAAATGTAGTCAGCAGTCCTGTCCTTAAGCCTTTATCCTATAGACTCCCTTTGCAAGTGGGGCCATGGAAATTCTCCCTCTAGGACCCTTCTAGTGTTCCCTCAGCCTCCCAAGCATGTGCTGAGCAAAGATCCTGAAATCCAGCTGTTTCTGACTTCGACTTACTTTTAAGGTGCTAAGGGAAATTAGAATTGAATTACATTTGGGAAAATAATCTCTACTTTATTATCCTGATGCAAATAAATCTTTAATGGTATTAAAAAGACACTTCAAGGTATTTTTTTGCCTCTCCTTTTTCCCCCTCACTAAAGCTTACTTTCTAAACATCACATTGCTGAGTTAAGTGCAAACGAATCAGTAGCATATGGCTTAATCTTCTCGCAAATCCCCTTTGGGCTAGAGGAATTAATTGACAGACTTAGTGGCAAAGCTCCCTTGTAGTGCTGGGAACCTCACATTTAGACAGCATGGCTGGAGTCACTTAAGGATTTCAATTTCAGTTGACGCGCCTTCACCATTTAGAAAGTCTTAAAGGGCTAATGGACAGGCAGCCTTTCAAACTGGCTCCTTCAAGTTCTCATGTCACTCTTTTCCCTCTGTCTTTGTTTCTCTAAGATTTCATTAGGAAATGAACATCACTTATATTCAACCCAAAAGCGCTGTGGCCTCCCATGAAGTGAGACATTCAAGCATAGGTAAATGCAGACAAGAGGAAACCCTAAAAACTAGGAAGGGCTGTTTCTTTGTCCTCTAGTGTTTCAGAAGTCCCAGAAATTCTTCATATCCTATAGAGAACTCAGAATGAGATAAAAGGGGGTAGGTTTATGATTAATCCCTGAAGATTACTTCTCAAACTTACTCACTGCAGGCAAAATTAATTAAGTTTCTTTTATGTTTGCCAGTGTTTTAATAGAAAAGTCAGCATCTATGAAATGCAAGAAACATAAAGGGTTTGGGAGTGTTGAAAGGTTGGGGTTGAAATTATCTCTCTGGGCTGTGCACGGTGGTGTGTGCCTGTAAACAACAGTCTATGGAATTGAGACCTAGTCCCCCCCAGAAATAGCTGGGCATGGTGGCGTGTGTCTGTAATCCCAGCTGGGAAGCTGAGTCTGGAGAATGCTTGAGTCCGTGGTACCCCGGGCCAACGTGAGGTTGCGGTTCCTTGTGCAAAAATAGCGAGACCTAGTCTTAAAAAAAAAAAAAAAAGAAATTATCTCTCTGCCTCTTACCAGTTAGGGAGCTGGTTAAACACACACAGAGCTGTACTGGCAGGTACATAGTAGACTGTTAGGATGCTCCAGTGACCTTCTGCCTTAAAGGCTGACTGAGTTTTTGTTCTAGGACTGGGGGACTTTGAGCAACTGTGGTAAAATTCATCAAGGTAGCATTCTCTGCTTAGATTCCAGTCAAAGTAATAGTTGCTTTATATGAAATGTCTAGCAATCAAGAATGCTAGACACTCTCTTCTTGGCCACCCAAAGGCAATTTGCTTTCCAGGGTTTGATCATGCAACTCCCTCTATTTAAAACACACATAATTGCTATTCCACCTGATAATTTACTTTGTGCTGGCCTCCTCCCATACACTCTTCCTGTTAGCAGGAGCAGGTGGAGGAACTATTTTCTATGCTGGGCATATGGGTAATTTGAGAAGAGTTTGTAGGTAACCTGTTTTGGCTGTGGTACTTAATCTCAAAAGCAACCAGTTTGTCATCTATAATGTGGGTTTGCTAACAGGTATCTCTGGGGTCCGCAATGAGAATTAGCTAAAATATACTAAGCACAGAGCAATAACGGCCACCTCACAAAGGACTCATTCTTTACATTTTTATGTCTCCTGATCTATGAAGTCTTAGCATCAGCAGTGAGGGCTAGTGTACGCTGAAGGTGATGGTCTAAGGTCACTGTGAAGGTCGGGTGGTTCTGCTTTTGTGTCATTTGACTGAAAGTTTTAGCACTTGGAAAAAGTATTAGAAAGGTTATTCTCCAAAACCCTTTAAGAAAAAGACATACCTTTCAAAAGTAAGGTGACTCTGAAGCCTCCCTCAAGATGCTGTTTTTCAACACCATTACATATGGGAATGGAACCTCCTTTCCCTAAATAATCACAAAATTCAATCAGTGTAACTACAGAAATCACAGCTGACTCATATTTTTTTCTTCAGCTGTTTTATGTTGCTTTATTATCTGTCAGTGGTTGTTTTATAGCTGTTTTATTACCTTCATAATGTTTGTAGACATCAAACTTCAAATAACTATTTTTCTTAATTGAAAAAAGCTAAATAGAAAAGCACATGAAGAAAAATATTGCTAGTACCTATATACCACTATAAAATAATTATGAAACTGACAAATTTCATTTTACTTTTGATCTTTCTTTAAAATTGAAGTCTCTCTAAATATCACTAATCCTATCCCTTTTCCTTACTCATTATCAAATCTTATTGTAGATTTTGTGTGAATCCTTATTATGTGTTTTTGTTTTTATAATAACAGCTTAAAACCAATGTTTATAATGTATAAATGTTTGAAACTTCCAGTTTTAACTATGTAAATACCGAGAAACTTCCTGTTTTGTTCATAATATTTTATAGAGTGATCCTTGTTGATTAATGCATACTGATCAGGCAGATTGAGTCAATTTACATTAGCTCTTGAATTGTATTTTATCATGTGACTGTAGCAGGAAATTGTTTATTTTTTACTGATACACATTTAGGGTATGTCCAACCTGTTGCTATTGAGTTCCCAAAATAGTGTAATAGTTTGATAGTATGTACATTTATAAAGCTGCAAGACAAATATAGCTTGTTTTTATGATATGCCATAAAGTCAGGAAGAAATGGTCACTTTTAAGGTGGAATTCTCTATGAAGTGCTTTTGCCCACTTTTAGCAGAATCTTAGCTGTCATGAAATGAGTTCAGTATAACTTCATCTTACATCTGTGGTTTTCAAATTTCAGTTTCTATCAGAACCACTCAGTTTACGTATTTTATCAAGTGTTCTAGTTTTTCCCTTGGCTTATATTTCAGGAACACTGTTATGAGATCTGAGACTGAAATTGAGCATGTATTTAAATAAAGCAGCTTCTATGAGATGGTTATCCTTGGAAACCTGTGTCGGTGAGGCATATATGCCAAGATGTCTTTTCCCCTGGAGACATGAGAAACACTGACACAGAACTTCTACTGTGTACAACCCCAGGCTGGAACATCCACAGCCACCTTCCTATTTAACATGCAGTGAGAGTGATCCTTGGTTTCTGTGATAGATAAGGACAGAGGAGTAAGATGTGTGATGGTGACTGAAGCTAATATAGCTCCCCAGCAAAAGTTTGACATTTGAACCTACCTCTTTTTGATGCTGAAATTCTATTTCTTTTGCATGTTTTTATATCCTAATGAGGGATTAGGACCAGTAAATATTAACATCAGCATGAGCATCTGTAGTTTATGCACAAAGATGGTCATTTGATTAATGTAAATTTACTTGTGTCTCTATCATGCTCTCATTTTTGTACAATAACTGTGGGGTTTAAAAAGATTCATGGCTCATGAAGCATATCATCTGTTGGGGGAAGGAAAAAAATAGCAGAAACAATCAATTGTACTTTAATTGAATTTGTGCAGATTTGGGAGGAAGTAGAGAATTAGTTGAGGAAGGGAAGCTGTCTTGGAGGTGAGTGTTGGTTCATTTGAAAAGCGTGAGTGGCGTTTATTCAGAAAGACAAAAGGCAGCTGACTTCTGGATGTGCTGAGTTGCACCAACAAAAGATTGGGCCCTGGGACTGCATTTGGCTCATATCAGTTGTTATAAAGCCCCAAGTTTGAGACACCCCCAGATGTCAGCAGAGACAATGTAGAACCTAGATGTGTCACCCTAGTCTCTGAGCTCCTTTTGCTTCCCATGTCTCTTGCCCCTTCTCACATTACATACAGCAGTGCTGTTTCTTTGGACACATGAGAGGCATCTCATAGAACAACAGTGTCCTGACAAAACCAGAAAGATGTATGAGCAAAGTAAACTAAAGTTTCCTGGCAACCAAAGAAAGACACCAGATAAGGTGATAGTGTTTGGTGGCTGTTAATTATAAGAAAGAACCAAGGAGTCATCTACCTAGAGAGGTCATTTGGCAACCAGTGCTGTGTATTGCAATGTGAAGTTTCTAGAATGGCTGGGAAGCCAGCTGATTCAATGAAAGTGTGAGTTTAAAATGTACACCAAGTTCCTTTCCCTTTTTTCTCTCTTAAAAAAGATCTTCAATTAAGCCACGGGAAATGTTCTATGTCTCCTCCAGGAACTATAGCTTCTGTTTAGCACTCATGCCTGACGTATCAATGCTATTTGAGGCTTGCACCCACCTCTCCTGTTGCTACCCTCTCTTAGCTCAACTCTGTTCTCCTTTCCCAGTGCACAGGGAGACAGAGATTTGAGCTTTAGAGTCAGATGGATCTACTGAGCATCTTGCTTTCCTCACTTACTGGTGAAGTAAGATTGTCTTTCTTGATGATGTGTGCTCACCTGTAACTTAAGGATAACACAAGTGGCCATTGTACAACACAAGTTTAAACTGTTTGGGCTTACTTAGATGCAGATTTTTTTTCAATAATACATTTAAGTCTCCATGAAATGTGGGTTGGTTGAATCCACAGAAGCAAAGCATGCAGACACAGGGCCTGTCTCTCAAACACTCAGCATCTGCGAAATTTGTTATAGGAAGGGGACCCTGAAACTAATTCCCCAGAGATACCAAGGGAAGGTTGTAGTTCAGTTTTGGCAGTGTCAAAAATTATATGTGGATTTTAGACTATGCGGGCTATTGCCTTTAACCCCATTTTTCAAGGGCCAACTGTATTTACTCTGAGAGCTACTGTGAGAATAATGTCATAAAGCAACACAGGTCTCTGATGAGCTGTTATTGTTGTCCTCAGAAGTAAAAAGCTAAGATATTTTGCCACTCATCCTCACTAAAGACTTCTAAAAGATGTACTTTGGTAAAAAGAAAATTGAATCCATATATGTTGAATTTATAAATATTGATCAAATAAATCAGTAAATATGAACCTACCTTGAGTAATCCCAATTGTGGTGACAGGTTGATGTGAACAAAGTGAAACTAAATGCTGGACTAAAATAGCATTTAAATTGGGAAGTATGTGATCAGCTTCAAACATTGCCTAGTTCTTGAATTCTTAGAAAGTATGTAGAAATGTTGATTAACTTGGTTTTTAGTAGGTAAACTTCTAGGGATAACATCTAAGTGAGTAAAAAATGCATAAATGTGCAGCCAATAGAAGAGATAAATATCAGAGTAAATAGAAAATACAAAGTAAAGTGACAGAAAATGTGTGGGAATAACCGCAATAAATGCATGTGAACATAAATATTTCCCTTTAGGCACTGTTACCGGTATCTTAGTAATTTGATATTTTGATTTTATTTGGCTCAGAACACCTTGCAGTTTCCTTTCTGATTTCTTCTTTCAACTTTACTCTGGAATGCAGACAATTTGCACAAGAAACTCGGTCCTTTCTAAACTTTCTATATATAAAGTATTTTTATTTTTCTTATTGTTTGCATCCATAGCTTGTTTTTGTAGGCATGATCCTCCCCCTTCTTCCTCCCTCCCCCACCCTGGTCCCTTCTCTGGTCACTCCAGTTCCTTTTTCATTATCAGTTGTTTGTTGATATTTGGCCTATTAGTCTCTTTGTGTTCTTTTCTGAAGTACCCTCTTCTTGGGTGAACTTTCTCTTAACTTTTTAAGGGTGGAAGCCAAGCAGGCTTTTTTCTACAGCTAATCTTTCTTAAGTGCTGACCACATCCTTCTTCACATCTGTTGCCCAGTGCTTTATGAGGTTCTCCCGCTCTGCCTAAAAAGAGCACAAACCATCCCCAAGTGCCTGTGAATTATGGAGACTTGCCTCTCTGTGAGTGATTCTTTCCCTGACCTTGGCTATTCTCTGACTCCCATGCATGGGAAGGTGCTCAGCTGAACTTCCAGGAAGACCCTCTGCTATACTCCAGGGCCCTTTGTGCAACTCATCTCTCTTCTCTGGAACTTTATTTGAAGAACTCAATCCCCCAGGGACTCTGGCTCCCAGAGATTCAACTCCTTGACTCAGTGGTCTTGGATCTGGAAATTCTGCAGGTGTCAGCTAGACCAGTGGGAAATTTCTCCTTATTTGTTTCCTTTCTCTTGTGCTCCTGACGTGCAATGTCTAAAATTCTTTGTTTCTCACATTTTAACTAGTTTTTAAATTTTATCAAGCAAGAGTCAGTCTAATCATCCTTACTTTATCTTGCCAGGCAGTTTTTTTTTTTTTAAAGCTAATTTGACCTTATTTCATTTTGGTATCAAGGTACAGTGTACAGAGCATTTGAGGTACAGGGTTTCATAGTACTTGTGGCTGCTTACACAACACACAGAACTTTATGTTCAGTATAACTTTGAAGAAATCCATGACCTAGACTAGCCAGAAGAAGATGATTAGAATGGAAATGTGTTTAGTGTGAAAAATATGGGGAATGGTAACTGTCTTTAAGAATGCATTCTCTGCCAAGCTGTCAAAATGATTCCTTTAAATCAGAAATCAAATCATATCGCTAACTTCCTTAAGACCTTCTCATGGTTTTTCATTATACTAGAATAAAACCTAAACTCCACACAAAAGCCTACAAGGCCCTGCAGTATCTGCCTATAGCCAACTTTCTGATTTCCTCTCCTAATATGTGTCCCTTTCTCCCTAAGCTTTGTTCATGCCTGTCTTCTTGTGGTTCTTCAAAATTAGTATGCTCATTGCTATCTTAGTGTGTTTATCCTTGCTATTCCCTACACCTGGATGATCTTTCTATCTACCCAAGATGAAATTTTATTTAAACAAAACACTCATAACATCATTTTTTTCAGAGACGTCATGAGAGAAGTAATTTTTGACTACTCTATTTAAAGTACCCCCACACTAGGCTCTTCAAAAGGCTCACCACTATTTTTCTCTAATTAAAGTTTGCATTTACTTATTTCTTTTTCTCCTGCATATAATTTTTATGAAGGGTATGACTTTGTCTTACTTGGCACTGCATGGCCAGTTTCTAAAGCAGTATCTGGCAAGAGAAATAAGCAATAAATGCCTACTTAGGGCATAAGGGGATGTCAAAGAGTAAATTTTTGTTTGCTCCAACTATTGTTTCTCTAATTATACCAGAGATAGAAAAGAAAATGATTGTTATTGAGAACCTATTAGCTACAAGTCATTTTACATATATCATCTTGTTGAATAGGGACAAAATACAATTATTTTATAATTATCAGATAAGGTTCAGAATGGTTACATTCCTTTGTCTAGCTAATAGAGGAGAAGAGATGTACATATCAGTTTGATTTTCTCCAAATGCCATCATTTTTCTATCATATTACAGTGCAGATCCTCAGCCTGGTCAATAACACACAAATTAGTTTATTAATTTCTTTAAAGAAATTATGCTGGTCACACAGCATACTATGTGAGACAGAAACAAGTGATGGCTTTGCTCTATTGTGGTTGTTTCAATGCAGAGGGTATAACTGTATACCTTCTTTAGGGTCAATGAGGTGGTCAGGCATTTTCTTCCACTAGCCCTGGAACCTGGGTATTGCAGCTTTTACTTCTTCCCTGGGTGTGCGTGTGTTTAAGTGTGTACACCTGGACCTAGGAGAGTGAGGATAAAGGAGTGCAGAAAGCACTCAATAGGAGAGCACAAGGGCATTAGAGAGAGCCCAGGGAAAGAGTGTGAAGATTTCTAGGGGTCACTGGAGGACTTGCCTGCCTCACTATCCCCTTCCCCCTGGCCCTGTACTGGTCCTGCCTGATATGTCTGTGTAACTGCTAGAACCAATAAGGAACCTATATAGATTGGTGAACCTGATGCTTGGCCCTACAGTTGGTGTAGTCAGCAGGGTGGTTGTGTACACCCTCTTATGCCATCTTGCATACATTTACTCGTCAATAAGATTCGGAAAGTGTGCACCTAGAAAATGGTATATTCCAAAGCCTACTAAAAACATTTTTGACTATTCTGTTTTGTGTTTCAACTCCCACTCTGCCCTGTATGATGGTGAGAGAATACAAAGTTGCTTTTATGGGAAAGTTAGAGCTTCTGTCTTGTAGTCTATGGGGTCAAAAATTGTTTAAGTAAAATCAGAAGACTATGAGCTAATTGCTGTGTTTATGAATCTGACATTTTGATGATTATGTGACTAATCCAACATAGTTATTACTCGTTTCCATAAATATTTAATTCATTAATTATAAAGTTGAGGTTTAGTTGAAGTTGACATGTAAGTAATATTAGTTTCAGACCTGCAACATGATAATTGTTTGTAGATATTGAGAAGTGATTATCATGATGAGTCTAGTTAACATTGTAGGGTAAATAAGTGTTCATTAACTTCTATGACCAGCACCTGTGGCATTGTGCCCTCCCATGATTGTATACATCTAGCCCAATGGGTGTGCACATGCATAAGTGACCGTACCTGGGCCTACGAGGGAGGGGATATAAGGGTGGTGTCAGACTGTGGGAAGGGGAACTCAAGAAAACTCCGAGAGACTCAATTAGTTGTTTCCCTGCTGGCTGTTTTCTTCTGTTCAGTATTAAGAATCATATGAAGATGATGCTAAGGACTCTGACATTCTTCCTTAAGTTACTAGAACCAATTATGAACCTACCTGGACTGGGATGGTTTCAAAACAACATCCATCACTGCTTGTGATGTGAACTTTTTAAGTCCTTTTCTTCCAGCACCTTCAAATATGCCACACATATTATTGATAGTCACCAAGCTCTACATTACATTCCCATAATTATTTAAAATACAAGGTCCAAGTGTTTATTTGGTTGGGGTGTTGGTGGAAAAAAATAAGTTCTTTTTCATGCTGATTACCTTTTTTTTTTTTTTGTTTTAAGAATGGCCTCACCATAGAGTCTAGCTAACTTCAGATACAATAAAATGGCAAAGTATAAAGCTCTCCCCTTGCCAGTTGCATTTCTTTAGTAGTCCTTCAAATAACCCTTCTGCTCTTTGAGGGTGTTGAAAATTTTCTATTGGCTTGGCAACTCAGAGGCCTGCTGAGAATGAAAGGGTAGGAAAAGCTGGCCTATGGGAAGAACTTTGTTTATATGTATCAAACTAATTCTCTAAGGTTTCCTTTGCTCACTGCTCTTGGAGAACAACTTCAAAAGCTGCAGGAAGAGAGAAAGAACTCTCAAATCCCTTGATTGCCCATCTGTTTCATTTGAAAATCAAGCTAACCTCCCCTGGCCACTATAATATTTTACTTTGCCTTCCGACTTCAGGACTTCAGTTCACATAAAGGAGTCAAGAGCAGGATCTGTAACAGCACAGCTAAAGAAAAGTAAAGAAATAGAGTGTCAGTCACTGACAGGCAGTTGGCATTGCATGTGCAGGTGTGTATGTATGTCCTAAAAGGTAACTAACATTCAAGTATCAGGAACTATGTTTTAAAGTTCACTTCAGAGAAATCATCATAGCTTCCCCCCTTTCAGACATACTGCTTGAATGACCCACCTCCATTTGCTAGATGGAATCAATGGTTAACATTTATTGAGGCTCAAAGTGACTTTTTTTTAACTATAATTAATTTTTATTGAGATAACATTGCATTATAACACTATGTAAGCTCCAGGTATGCATTATTATTAATAACGTGTATTTGCTATATTAAATTCATTGCTAAAGGTCCATATCTATTGGAATCAATCATCTATTCCATTTGTATTTCTGTTTTTAGGGTCAAAATAAAGAAGATGATAGGTTGTGGGCATGCAGCCCAGAGCCCAGAGAGGCTCTTGATTTACTTATGCTCTGCTGCCCCCTTTTTAGAATATGTAATATCTGGTGTGGCAATTTATGTGTTTGGTTCTGAGGGAGAATTGGATGCAATGTTTTATTTGATGGTGAACTGGGAATGGTAACAGAAGCCTTGGTATGGGCTAACTCACCTGGAGCATACTGGTGAGTCCTCTCACCCTCAGTTGCTGACAACTTCACTTTCCTGGTAAACAGTTGGTTGGTGAACTGACCTAGATCCATAGTTTTAAGAGTAAGATGAACTAGTGCCTTTGCGGTTTCATGGTTTTTACTGCTGGATAATAAGGGGAAGGGGGCTGGGTGGGCAAAGCTGAGTGGGTCTGGCCTGGGACCCTGTTCCTGCTGTAGTGGGAAGAAAGTGCCTTTTCTCTCATTCATGTTTAGAATATCTCCCAGAGTTTAAAATTGTATTAGTAGTATTTCTGACAATCAAGACTCATGGTTGAGGATAAGCTAAAAATAGAGAAACATATCTCACAGTATATGTTATTTCATATAGTTTACAGAGTGAGAAGTATTTACTTAAAGATTTTGGTTGGGTGGAGGCAGATGCCAACAAATAAGTGACAAATTAATCCACTTTTTTCATGCTAGCTAAAAAACTACTTCAGAGGAATTCTTCTCTGATTTGCCTAGTTTCATTTCTTGTAACCTTTCTTGCCTCTGAACTGTCATCATTTTTATGACTTTAACCACTCATTTGACACTTACATTTGTGTTTCTTAAAATAATACTTGCAATAAAAATGCTAATATTAGTGTTGTAATAGCATATATTTTTATTTCCAGTGGAGAACTTTTTCATTTGTGTTTTGTCTTTCTAATCTCTTTTAGCATATGATTACTTATCAAAAATAGTTTCAAGTGGATTTATGGAGCAAATGAAGAAACTGTTAGCACCTTGAAGACAGGCAAAATCATTCGTTGCATTTGTCCTGTTCCTCTCAAAATCCAGCAGAGAATTATTTGTGTTTTACTGATACTGTTTATAAAGTGATTTCACAATTGCCTCCTTAATATGATTCCTGGGTAAAGATTTGCAAAACTCTACAGGTCATATAAATATATAAACTATAAAAAAGCTATAAAAAGGAAAGCCATATTCAGTTTAATTTCCCAACTGGAAGAAAGTCTCACAAAATATCTCAAAACACCCTGTCACATGTGCTGAAGGTGTTACTGTTCTAATGTGAATTTTCTTTGCTGTTCATTCAGTTGACCTCAAGGTTCACTCAGTTGACCTGTATCACCAGAAGATCTCGGGAGGGGTGACCACCTTGAGCACCAGGGTGTCTAGCAAGGAACTAGGATGGCTAGACTGTTCCCTTCTGTGGGTGTGGCCAGAGAGCCAAGGTTTGGGTCCCTCCTGGAGCAAGAAGTTCTTAAGTGTAGGTGCTACTACACAAACTACAGTTGGAAGCTGCCTATGAAGGGCCACAGGCTGGGGCCTTTAAGAAACAGGGGAGTGAGGAAAACGGTGATGGGTCAAGGGTGATAGGGTGGTGGGAGAAATATGGGCACTACAGTAATGTAAAATATAATTTAATTAATTTAGAAAAATTGAAAATAGTAAAGAGTTGTTTCCAAGAGAGTCAAGTCTATTGTCAACTATTATCATCTGATGTCATAGAGCAGAGGACCAAGAGGATGGGGGAAGGCAACATACAGCCATCATGGATCTTCCAGAGACTCTAGAACTCAAGAGAGGGGACTGATAAAGTCTCTACCATGAAGGAGTGTCTCTGGGCAGCAGTAAGGGAAGTGTTTTTTGATTTGACTGTTGTTTTTTAATTTGAATAGGATTCTATAGATTTACTGGAGGAAGCAGCACTCAAAGTGTACAGTTTCCAAGTGATGGCATACATGGGCTTAAATTAAATGTGTGCATTGACCTCAGAATCCCTGAAAGCCTATACAATGCTCAACACGTTTTAAAATAGGTGTTGAATGAATCAGTAAGTACTTCCAGACAGTGTCACAGATGGTATGGTCAGTTACCAGAAAAAATTCAGGAATTTAATTGAGTCCTTGCACTGTGTTTGGGACAAGGGCTCATTCCCTCCTTTGAGCTCCTTTATGAGTGTTTGTGTGTACTAATGAGCATGTACCCTGGAGGACAGTGTTATCTGTGCTCCAGGAGAATGTAGTTCAGATGTTTCTTGCAAAGATTACGTGTGATTAAAAGCTATTTGGGGTACACTATGGGCCAAACTTCAATTAAGAGACTGCTGGAATCAGCACTGAATATATAACATAACCATACCCATAGTCATAAATACTTATCAGTTCTTGATTTAGATGGAATCAATAATTCAATAACATATCTTAATGTTGGAAACATGACATTAAATTTGAGATGATTTATAGTCAGGCATAATTCATTCCTATGAAGTTTAAGAACAGGTCAATCCAGTTAGATTGGGTATAGTGTTATTCTTGTATATTGGGTATCAGTCTTTAGAAACCTTGTTTTCATTTACATTGGAGTATATTAGGTACAGTCCCTCATGGACCCACTTGTACTTGTTTTTCTTTATCTTAGCTGGTAGAAGTCATATATGAGTTAACCCTCCCCCCCCCCAATTTCTGAAGGTGGTCTTCACATAATTTTTTTCAGAAATTCCAGGTCAAGTGGGATTCTTCTAGACACAAAGCTGATGTGCAATCAATGTATTGTTTTTGAAATACGCAGTTCAGTAACATTGTACTGTAATGGAAAGCCAGTTGGGAAGTCACTCTAATAGAAAGATCATAGAATTTGTTCTCCTAACTGGTTTTGGTTTTCAGCTTTTATACTCATTAGTATTGCAAAAAGGACAAATCTGTTTCCTCTCTAAGTTTCTCATCTATAAAATGATTTTTACTCTAACATTGTTAGAATGAGTTTTGGTCTATTGAGCACCTGGTACACAAAGTACTTAATCAATGGGCACCCACCACTTTGCCCCCCTTTCCATTATGCTATTTTCTAAGCAATGCTCCCACCTTAGTGTTGCTGTAACCAATCATGCTTTGATTGCCAATGGGATGGCTGGAAGGGTCCTGTCCTTTCCAGGCTATTTTGCCATGCTGTTTATTACTTAATCAGGCTTTAGCTTGTATTGTGGATAGTACTCTTGACCAATTACTTCTAGAATTTCCTCTGATTTGCAAGTCTATAATTTGAATTAAAAATCTGAACTTGCTAAGACCTCAGGAAAGTAATTTCCTATGACAGTGCACAAGGCAGATGGCATTCTCTGATCCTTCTGCTAGACTCTGAAGGGTGAAGGTTGTTTGCATCTTTTTTCTTTCTTGATGTTGCTATTTCTTGTGAATGAAGAGCATGAAAATAGATCCGACTGCCTACTCCACTTCTGCTTAGAAAACTGTCCTTCAGCTTTGCTCATCTGCATTCATCCTTAAAACCTTTGCACAGCCCACTTCTCTTCCTCCTTACAGCAGCTGTACTTCCTCCTTCCATCTGACATTGCATCTCCCACACATCTTACATAACACTGGAAAAGAAGGGGCTTTCCACATCACCAAATCTAATTTTTTAAATCATTGTACAGATTAAATTGACTCTTCTTTCTTGGCCATAAGGAATAAGGGACCAGGAGTTTATAAACCAGAATTAAAGCAAGCACCTACATTTAAATATGTCACTTAAATAATAAAAGTAATATAGACCTGATGTGATAACTTAAATATTGTAGGGATGATTATGTTACAATTAATAGCATTTCCTTTCAGTCTCCAAAAATATCATTTTCATTGTCTCCACTATTTAAAAAAGTTTTACTCTATGTGTTTTACTTGTTTATAGACAATTCCACCAATTATATACACGTGTAATTTTATTATGAAAACAGGATCACAATCTGTTACTCTGAATGCTTTTCCTATTAAATGTCCCTTATTTAATATTTTTCACACTACGTATGATTCAGAAATATGATTTTTTTCATTTCACACTATTTCATGACTACACTTCCAAGTCAATACTTGAAAATGTCACTCAGTTTTTAAAATAAGAGTATTGCATTCCACATTAAAAATATACTCTAGTCAACTACTCTCAATTTGAATGGCATTTAGATTATTCCAATTTTTGCTAAGAAAATAATGCTTTCATAAACATGCCTATATCTGCATATCTACATTTAAATTTTAAAACAAATTTCCAGATAGGATTGCTTGGTTAAAGGATGTTTGCATAATAAATTATAATCTATACTGTCAGAAGGCTAGTCAAAAATTGCAACATTCAACAATGCATAAATAGACATAGTTTCTTGCTTCTCAAGATGTTAAATTTTTCACTTGGGGGGGCAAAATTCACCTTTGAAGTATTTGTATTTACTTTGTATTTTATCAACTATTCTGTTTGAGTATTTTTTCACACATTTATCGGCCTTTACATGTTGTTTTCTGTGATGGTCTCTTCAAATAATTTGCCAATTTTTATTGATGTATCTTTTGTTTGAAGGAGCTCTTTGTAAATGAATGTTACTCCTTGCCTTTGATATGCATTGCAAATAGATTGTATTTGTCTGTCTATTTTGTATCCTTTGATTTTATACATGGTATCTTTTACCAGGAATGCATTTTTAAATTTTTCGGTGCTAAATGATTTTTTTGTAATGCTTCTAGGTTTCCTGCTTTCCTTAAAGAAATGCTGGCAAGAAATGATTATTTTAAATAGAATATTTTACAAACATTCAGTGTTCTCATTTTGAAGAACCCTTTAAGACAGAGTTCAAAGTCTATATTTTCATTGCACAAGAATTATCTCACAGTGTATTCTAAGTTTTTGGAAGTGTGTCTTCATGAGTCAGATCTTTAATTGACTCCACCCATTACTACTTGATTGCCTCTTGGACTGAGATGTATTGTTCTTCACTGTACCCTGTGATACTAGATGAACTCTGTAGACATGTCTTCTTTCTAACTGGCACCACATTGGTCTTTGACATTGTGCTGCTTTTTCAAGACTAGAGGAGGAAGGAATGTTTCCCTTCTAGAATGTTGGGGCAGCTTCTGTGTCACTTTCCCGGGACCCTGGGGATTTTCCCTTCTCATTACCCCACTGGAATTGTTCACTGCCAAGGTATAAATACGACCCCAACTTAATAAAAGAGGGCTTGCTCATGTTCTCCAAGTCCCGGGTCAGTAAGCTGGCTTCTCTCTGATCAATCTCTTCCATCTCATTTCTTCTTCCTTCCCACACAGGACACCTAACGTGTGTGCACGCGCACATGAGTCCATGTGTACAGGTGGTGGTGGTAGCTGTCCTGGTTCAGCAGCAGCCCTCACCTTCAGCAAGTGTTCCCTCCACTCAGCACCAAGCAGGCTGCTTTCCACCAGCTGATTTCCTGCAGTTGGGTTGTTGTCCTTGGAGCAGACACATTTTTCCATGAGGTCTGAGTCTCAGCCTGTGGAAAGGACTCCCATACATTTCTAAATTCCTTCCCTGTTCTTCCTCAAACTTGGGTATCATAGCTGCTTCCTGCAGTTGCTGTGTCAGTGCCTAATGTGCTTTCGGATGCTTTTTTCCCTTTTAGTAATGAATCAATGTTTACTCATTAATAATTCTTTACTTTAAATTTTTCCTGTTAAATTACTGTTGTGATGTCCATCTTCTGATTTGGTCCTATTTGATATAAAAGCAAGTAACAAGGTTCCTGGGTGAAACTAGTGGATCTTCCTCTGCTGTGTAGCAAGCAGGAGTGTCATACAGAACCTCCTTAGAGGATAAAGTTACAAATATGACTAATTGTAGTGACAAATAAGCAACACGATAGGTAAAACTCCCAGTTATGGAACCTGTACTTATTTGTGTTTTGCCTTATGTTTGCTATAACTGTGGGTCATCTGTACTTTCAGTTAAGGAACACTTTTCTGTGAAACACATTATTTTTAGTGATGTCTATTTTTAGTACAGTTTGTGATTTTCAGAAAATTGAGAAACCCATTTTAAACTTGTTTAAAATGAACCTTGTTTAAAAATTAACTATTAAAATATTAGGTCATGATATTATAAACTGCTATAAAGAGAATGAATTGATAAACTGTTATTAAATATTCAGATATAAAATAAAAGCATATCCTATAGCATTACATGTATTATATTTTGAGAAAGAATAAGCAAAAATACTTCTGAAACAAATCTCTTTCTCAAACTTGTGAACTATGAGCGCACTATATTGATGCATTTTTTTTTTGTTTGAGGAGAATGTGAATATCAGTTATTCCAAATACTGTATTTGAACAACAGAAATAATTGCCATTCATATATGTACATCTAAATTTGCATATATGTACATCTAAATTACATCTATGACTAATGTTTATATCAATAGGTCTTAATCCTATTGATTAAGGAATTTGTTCACTTAATTTATATATCATTATATAAATTTCTTGGAAATTTGTTCTTGGGAATTTGTTCACTTAATTTATATATCATTATAAGCTAGTCTCATGATTATTCCTTGTTGTTCCTGTTGAAATCATAACCTCAAAAGGACAGATGCAAATTGTTCTCTCCTTACTCTGTAACCCTAGAGCAATCAAACAGGACTATTCAGGATTCATCAGAGCTCAGGAAATGTTTTCAATGAAGATGATCAAGAAGCAATTTCAAGAATTGTCTATTGTTTGTTGAGTTCAAACAAAGCTGGGTGGGTGAGAGCTGCTGTTGCCACAGTAACATATCTATCTGAGCTAGTTGTAGCTTTAATACTGGGGGACTGGTGGGTATGTACACAAGCATATGTGTGTGCATGGTAAGAGTGAAAGAAGTGAGAAAGGAAGCCTTTCTTGTGTAGTTTTAAACATTCTTAGTATAACAAATAGTTTATTCTAGAATCCTACTAGGTCATGTTCTTCAAACCTCCAACAAATGAAAACCAATTCTCCCAATAGATTATACCAGCTTTACAGAGAGCTGTAACTTCATGTTGTTTTTAATGTTGAGTTTGTCTTTCATAAATTACTTGTGTCAGAACTAAAATCTCTTACTTTGTGTGGAGGAGGAAAGGTTAAACAATAAGCAGGGTGAACTGCTTCGCCATCTGCATGAGGGTTCTTTTTCCCTTATCTGGAAATTGTTTTTAATCCTGGACTGTTCTCATTCTTTTGATGATCTTACCACATCACCTAACCAGTACAGTTTCAAAAAAAATAGTTACAAGATATAAATGTAATACAGAAAATTATGGAACTACTTAGTAATTTCTTAAAGGTTAAGTGTAAAATGTCTTGGGCTGTTAAGAATGGTTCTTTGGGAAAAGTAATATCTCATTGGTAATTTTAAGTTTAGAATAAAAGTATTGTAAAATACAAATATTTTAAGATGGTTTATATTATATAAAATGTTTCACTGCATTTTTATTGTGTTTTATAATTATAATCCCTGGTATCATAGTTTACATTTGTATATTATTGTTCCTTATATTCTTTGATTGTTTACTCTTCCTTGTGATTACCAGTCATGCGTTTTTAAATATTGTTTCCTCAGAGTCAAGTATAGCCCTTGCTCATGGGTGAAAAGATGGGTGAATATGATGGATATTTTAATAAAAGATAATTTAAAAAATAAGGTAGAAACTAGCATACTTAAAGTACTATAAATGACACTGCCATGAAATACCATTTCAAACAAATTCTGGACTCTATCATATATTTTAAATGAACTAAAAGATCATTTACCTGATACTTGATTTCTACTACAGTATATCGAATTAAGTCATTAACTAGCCTCTGCTGAGCCTGTGACTTCTGGAAGCAGCTGGAAAGAATTTTGATTGCTATCTCAAATTATCCATCTAGTTAATCTCCAAGAGTAAATTACAAATATTATCTTGTACAACTTTGTCTGTTACCGCTTTTTTCCTGTTAGATGACAATGACTTCTATCTGTATATAAAACCAGGCTGAAGTTATTGAGAATAGAAGCTTGTCTATTCTAATCCAAAACCCAGACTGTAGTTTAGAGCATAGATGACGCCTGATAAATATTACTATTTGACCTTGTTTCTCATAGAATTTGGCAGTGGTGTAAGATGTCTTTCAATAACAATACTTCATAAAATTTGAGAGAATAAAGGAAAGAACATTAAAAGTGAATGGTACCTCTTATTCCTTGAGGTATACATTGGTGTATATATTTTAATTCTCCTTTTCTAGTTATAGATAAATATACAGTTTTTATTGAGTCCCTTAAGTTCTGGCAGCTCATGTTTTCATTTTCATTTGTCTCCAAGTACTTTCTAATATCTCCTTTGGTTTCCTTATTCACCCAGTAGTCATTCGGTAGTGTGTCATTAAAACTTCACATATCAGAGGTTTTTCTCTCTTTTTGTAGTTTACTTCTAGCTTGATACCATTGTCATCAGAAAAGACACTTGGTATAATTTCAGACTCCATGAATTTACTGACACTTATTTTGTGACCCAACATATGACTTATACTTGAGAAGGTTCTGATTGCACTTGAGAAGAATTTTGGCTCAATTTTGGGGGGTAGCAGTATTCTGTAATTGTTTATTAAGTCTGGATGATGTAATTCCTCACTTAAAGCTATTTTTCCTTCTTGACTTTCTGTCTGGTTGTGGATAAATGTGCAGAAACTTACAAATACATGCAACAATGTAGTATTTCATAAACTGATATTTTAATTTAATCACATCTTGCTAATTAGTATATCTTAGTATTACCAATATATCATTATTAGTAGTATAATTAGTGAAATTATTATTAGTATAACTCAGTATTGATTAGTCTTAAAATATAAGATTTCACAAGAGTAATCAGTATAGATGGCAATAAATCACAGTATACACATCTATAGCTCCTTCCCCTTTCATAATCAAAGGAACAACATTTAACTTTAATTTAAAAACACTTTTTTGTTGTTCATCAGAATAACTATAAACTCAAGGAGCTTTATTCAGCATTCCCATTAGGAAATTGAGTATGTGCTCATCTGGGAAGTTCCCTCTGCTTTCTTCCCGTCACCCTCTACCCTCCAAAAACAACAATACTTTAACTTCTGTAACCACACCTGACTGCTGTCTGCCCAAATTCTCACTCATGGAATCAGGTATCCATGTTTTTTAAATTATATCCTTTTTTAAAAAAATTGAGGTAATGTTGGTTTTCAACACTGTATATGACTTAGGGGAATGACACTTCATAAGCATGCCAGACACATACATATGGGACTGTTGTCCTTATTACTTTTCCCATCATCTCTCTTGCTTGTACAGCATCTACCAATGAGCAGGTGGGTAGAGTAATTGAAGGTCAGACTCCGGCCATTAGAGGACTGTGTACCTGGTCTGCATTGTTTTGACTCTTTATATGTCTCTTTATGAGGTTTGTTTTAGAGTGACACCCAGGTTAATATGGAGGGATGTTCTGTAGAAAATAGCTGTGAGCACCAGGCAGCTCTGTGCCTTGCAGGCATATACTGAGTTCAGTCTATCCCAGTGCAGAGACCAGTCTATCCAGCACAGAGTGAGTTGCATATGAGGATGCAGAGTAGATTTCCTTTCTATCATAAGACAAGAAAGATTGACTTCCCTTTCATAACATTGTGAATCCAGTAATTAATAATAAGAATTTAATTTTTCCTCCGGGAAAATTAGATGCAAATGAGTAGTTCATTCTGCAAGAATGTATTAGATGTTGTAATATAACTTTGACTTCTTATTTTTTTGCCTTCATTATCTTTTTACCACCATTGCCTCACTTACTTCAGAGTTTTATTTTATGTGATTCCTTATTTATCTGTAAACTGCCTCAAGTTCATCTCCGTGTTTTGAATGAGTCAATTAAACATCTATTTAATATCTGAATATGTAGCTAAACAAAAATTTTAATATTTAATTGGTGGCTAAATTAGTTTAAATATTTTTATTGGAAGAAGTATGAATTTAAAACAGATTATAAAATACTTTTGATGTTAGAATCATAGACAGCATTACAATTATAGTTTTTTAACTTATGTCCTGTTAATGCAAATATATATTTTTTCGACCATGAAGTGCTTCTGAATTAATTTCTTTTCAATGCCATAGTATTTTTAAATGGTTTTAACAGCTTATTGTTGAATAATAGAATTTTCTACTTTTTGGGGAAAGTTTAATTTGGAAATGTGCAAAATGAGATTTTGTATTTATTGCTTAGGTTTTTGATATTTTTATTTAGGACTTTGCACATCCATATCATCTGTGCCTTGAGACTGAAATCATCTGAGCATAGATGGATTAGTACAATAATAGACGCTGCTATGGCAGTTAATGACAATGTGGTTGGACCTTTGGAAATATTGTGTAATAGTTGTCACTGACTTACCATTTCTCCAGATCCTTTTGGAAACACTCAATAAGACTAGATGTGTGGTGTAATTTATCAATGATTTTGTAATTTAAAATCAATATCCAGAGTTATAAGAATCTGCTGGTATTGACTAAGCTTTCCTCCACTGCTCCAGCATGTTAATGCCTACTTTTCCAATGAGATTCCATTTAATCTAATGGGGGGGGGGGTGTTGAACACAGTGTCAACTATTTGTTTTTCAGTCCTATTGTTAAAATCACAGAAGAGATCTCCAAAAATAAACATGACTTGTGATTTATCCTCTGCATTCTCAGGGCCTTGTATTTTTATCTCTCATGGCATGGGATACTTCTCATACCCGATGCTATCTTAGAAAACCAGTTTTGTGTAGGGATAAGTCCAATGAAGTGTTTTGTCTCCAGAACTTTCACATCTCTCTTCTTCTGGTTCCTCTGAGATCAGAACAAAAGGAGTGTTCTAGATGGTACTAGTCTTTGTGTTTAGTTGCACTATCTCATGGCAGGATTCCAAATATTGGCTCTTTGGTACAAGTATTACTGGGTTCTCTTATAGGAGGATCTCCCAAAGGCTCACTATAGAATATCTCCCATGTTTATCCTCACCTGGCACTCAGCGCATCCGTACATTTTTACCATGATAAATTATGGATGAGCAGCTTATCAAAAGTCTAACAGCCCCTCTCAAATGGGAAGACTGGGGTTGATTCAGACAGTCTCCTACCTTCAGACATCCTCAGTACCAGCTTTGCTTATTTTTGGCCTCCTAGGGATAACATACCAGATTCTTCAAAACTCTCTCTTCCTATCTTCATTCTGGCCCCTTGGTAGCAGGAGGCAGATATCAGAGTTTTTGTTATTCCAAAAGCCTGTAATCTCTCTTTCTCTTGACTTGGTAGAAGGATGGTAATGACCCCTGTAAACCTCTTGCCAAAAGGGCTGGAAGAAAAGGGAAACTTAAATTTGTTTGTATAAAAATTCTGTCAATTGTATTCAATGATCGTTTGGATTTCACATTTTATGTGAACCAGAAACAAAAGGTGATGGAAAGTTTATAGCTAGAACATTGACTGTATCTTTTATCTTTTAGTGTGTGCGGATTGCCTTATAGTGATCATCTCTGATGAAAAGTTTATATAATCATTATAGATAAAACTATTTCATTAATCACTGTAGATACAGAATGCCATGCCAAACGCACTTTTGTATTTCCCCAGAAGCTCTTTTTTATGTTGCTATTTTTGAGTTTTTCTCTTTTGCTGTGTGCTTTAGCCCTTTTTCCTTTATTATAAACCATGTCTTTTTAATGTTTGGGCTTAATTTTCTTTGCATCATCTGAAGAATACAGATCACAAAAGTCTTGTCACAAAAAATGAGATTGTGATCTGAAAAAAAAAAGTAGTACTATGTTTGATCATATTTATTTTGGCCAGATTTTCCTGTATTTACAATGTATTTACAACTTTCTGAAATTGAGTGGCATTTATTACCACTTGTCTCACCTGCATCAGTCAATTCATTATTCATTTCCTAGTCCATTTGATTATTGTACCATTCATGATGGTGCTTGGAGAGTTCACCATGCAGAGAGGCAAAAAAGTCTAGGGGTATGTCTATTATTTTCAGTATTAGACAGCCAAGATTTTGTAATAAAAGTAAATGTTCTGTTTAATATCCTGTTACTCTGCCAGAAAATATGATGGTATATTTCGGAAAGTATGAAAGAAAAACTGAAGGCTTTCTTTTTTTTTTTAAGTCTGCATGAGACTCTTGGCACCTATTGTCATTCATGGCAACTGATAACCACAAAACTGCATGAGAAACCACTCCTGGGAGGTGGTTGTATGCACAGGGAAATACCTTCCCATACCAGCTTCACAGCACCCATGCCAGTCTTAATGAAACTGCAAGTGGCCACACATCTTGAGCCTCTCAGGGTAACTTAAAAATATTAAGAAGTTTCCCATTATTAAATATGCAGAGACCAAGGGTTTGCTGTATTTAGATAGTAGAATTGTATCAAGGGATGAATGCAACAGTTCTTTGTCTGTCCCTTCTCCCCTAACATAAATATCTCCTTCCTTGATTTTAATCCTTGGACTTGGACTCACCTATTTCTGTGCTCTCCCACTATCCCAGTGAGGCTAAATATTTAATCTTTAAAATTATATCAACTTTAAGTTTGCTCTGGAACCTAATGGGATCCTGAATCATTTGTATGTCTAGGAAAAGTTGCCATTGGTTTAATTTCTCTGTGAGAGTTTTCTCTTTTTCACAGAAAAATCCTTAAAAAAGATATGTACAGTCGCTGTTCCCATTTGCTCTATTCTCCATCCTTTTTGAGCCATGTTAATTGTTACCATTGGTCCTTGATGATCACAAAGATAAACCTGCTGGAGATTGTGTTAGGTATTTCTTTGAGCAACATTCATTCAGAAGAGAAGGATCATCCTTGCTTATCTTTCCAAGTTTCAGGATTTGTAAAGCTATCTGAACTCTGATAATTTCTAAATCTATATCTGACAATTCCTAAATTTGTTTCTGCAACCCACACTTCTCGCTTGAGATCATTCTTACATATACAACAGCCTACTCAACACATCCCCCTTAGATATAAAGTTGTCATCTCAGTCTTAATAGGACTAAAACCGAACTTCTGATTTCTAAGCTTCCCCATCTGCTCCTCCCACAGTCATCCTATCTAAATGACTGGTAGCTCCATCCTGCTAGTTATGTGGGCCAAGAAGATTTGTCTTAAGTTCCCCCCACCTCTTATCAATGTATTGAAAATTCTTTCAGTGATACCTTAAAAATAGATTTCAAATCCAATCACTTCTCAAGAGCTTCTCTACTAATTTATTTAAAATGATATAGTTTGTTACTTGTAATATTATGCATGATTTCCCTACTTAACATTCATACAAAATTACCCCTTAACAAGAATGTGCATTCAAATACTATAATTTACACACCTATTCAATTTGAATCCAAATATTTTTTAAAGGAATGAATGATTAATACTTATTCATACCAGATGGTTTTTGGAAGTCATTTCACCCAGGCTCACTTTCCAGACACACACACACACACACACACACACACACACACACACACACACACGAACACCACTTCTTTCATTAAAATTTAAAGACTACCTTTTACCTTCCACTGAAGTAAACCTGGCCAGTTTACTTCAGTATGTCAGTGAAAGCCCCATCAGGTGGAGGAAGTTGTATTCCATCTCAGAGTAGGGTATAGAGCTAATTTGTCTAAACCATTCCAAGGGGGTATAGATGGGGGCCCTTTTCCTCCCCAAAGACTAAAACTCCTTTATAATAGATGATGAATGTAGACATTAACAATGAGGAGACTATAGCAAGTAACCCATCTTTAGTTGGATGTCATTGGTAGCTGACTTGACAGTAGCTAAAATGACTTCATAATCAATGTCGACCGATAGACATTTTCTTCCTAAAAAGGGCTCAAATCAGCATTTATGCTGGCTTGACTTGTTTCTTGCTCCCTCTGACCCATTCCATTATTTATTGCCATCAGTCTGAGGCTTGAATATTATCTCAATCCTCCTTTTCTCAGTGCCCTACTTGAAGGCTTCATGCGATGTGCACTTGATCTGCCTTTGGCTATTAGGTTCATCAAAATGTTCAGTTTTCAATAATAACTTTGAATTCTTTGTGCCAGGTGCCCTAGGGCCTTTGGGGCCTCAGCCAAACCACAGAAATGAATAAAAGCAACTTTTCCACTTTCACTAATAGGAGAACAAACTTCTCATCATACTCTCAGCAGCAGTGGCCTTTCATCAAAGTCTCTTGTTTGGGTTGATTGGGTCTGAGATTTAATCAAGGGATATTTAGTTCACAGAGAAAGGTGTGGAATTGTTAGCACTTAACCACAACTCTACTTTTAGTATCCAGATATTAATAATACCTACAATTAATGCCGCTTACTTTGTGATAGGCAATGTATTGTGTTCTTTATATTTACATCTCACAATTGCCTTATGAAATAGGGACTAATTTTATCCTTTCTCCCTATATATGTATGTGAAGATATGAGGTTTAGAAAGGTTAAGTGACTTGCCTAAAGTTGTAGAAGAGCCAACTTGCTGAATGTATTTTTCACAAATATTCTCTTAATTGTCTAGAGCTATACCACCCTGAATGCGCCCTATCTCGTCTGCTCTCGGAAGCTAAGCAGAGTCAGGCCTGGTTAGTACTTGGATGGGAGGCAAATATTCTCTTAAATGCCAAAGACTATTATTTTTAACAACTGCACAGTACTCTCTTCCTTAGAACAAGAACTAATAACTGTGAGTTAGATCATATAGCTACTTCCTCTTTATGTAAGAAAAAGGGCCTCACCCTTTTGATCCTTTCCTAATTATATTCATTTTTGTCCTGGAAGAATGAAGTAGTAGAGCAGTTTCAGCGTACCTGTGGTGCCCAGATTGAGACAACTAGGTCCCTAATGATAAACTAGGTACTGAAGTGATTCCTAATGTTCCCTACCTGATAGGAGCTTGGGAAATCCACTCATTGCTTTGTTACTAGACAAACTGAGATAAGGATATTTACCATTATAACAGTTTCTGTAAAAAAAAAAAAAATTCAGCCAGAAGTCTTTTGGAGGAAGAGGCCACACTTGAACAGCATTCTCTTGAGTTATGCTGTCCCAAGCGACTCACTTTCTTGTTACTTATTGAAAGCAACTCCGACTCCAATGCCATTGTTTAAATAATATTTTTAGTATGCCAATTTTACTGTTTCTCAGAAAAGGACTGTGATTCCACCTCTGGGACTTTTGGGTCACATTAATAAAGACTATACCTGTATAAAGAACTTCTGATTATCTTAAAGTGAAAGTACTTCATAAGTCAGACTGACAAACCAGGAAACTCAAAGTCATTTAAACCTGTAATTAGGTCATTGTTACTGTTGGCAATCCGTTATATATTTCCCAATAAATGAAGATGACTACATTTGAGATCCAGATAGCATCAATTTTCACTTTGAATTAAGGAGAAGCTGCTTTGATAGATCTTTTCTCTGACCAGCGAGAGGTCGCCAAAGACTACAGGAACTCATTAATTCATGGAACTTTGAAGCTTTTGGCTTGGCAGAATATCTATGTTGAGTCAGTTGTAAGTGGCCTAGTACTGAAATTTCTTTCAGCTAGTTAGCTCCATGTGTTAGAAAATGCTGTTACAACCCCCATTTATTCTCTGTAAAGAAAATTGCTCTTCCAAACTATTGGTTGAGCCCTTCACCTCAGCTTGTAAATGTCGGGTGTTTCTCGAGGCAGGAGCCAGGAACAATGAAAATATGACCTTCATAGACTTTTTATACGTCTGTTAAGCTTGATCTCATCAGTGAGGAAAGTCAGTGTCACTTCTTCCTCCATGAATCTCATCTTGCTTAGTTAAATCTTCACTACCTTTAAAGAGAACGCAATGGGCTTCTTTTGTTACAACCAAGACCAGAATATCAACATTGGGGATGCCAGAGACAAAACTCATTACTTCATATTAAGGATGATTTTATTAATTCCTTCTTGTTATAGTTATAGATGTTATAGTGCTGGAGACACTATAACATCTGAGCAAGACTGAGTAAAGGGCTGGTTGGAATTCTTGGCTTCTTCCATTGTGTGAGTGAATTTCAGGCCCATCTGTTTAATTGTCTACTCACTGTCTCCACTCAATTAAGCAGTGTCTCATATTTAACTCGTCTGAAATGCAACTCTGATCTCCTTAAAGAGAATGGGATGGTACCATTCTTAAGATATATGTATATAGGTCTCATTATTTTTGCCTGTGGAACCACAGGCTCACGTTGCCCAGGGTACCACGGACTCAAGCAATCCCCAGCCTCAGCTTCCCAAGTTGTTGGGATTACAGGCACATACCACCATGCCCAGGTATTTTTTTGGGACTAGGTCTCGCTATGTGCCCCGGACAGGACTCCAACTGTGATCCCTGGCCCAGGCTGTGGCTTCCTAGGCTGCCGCTTACAGACATGTGCCACCATGCCCGGTCTTAAAAGATATTTCCTATTGGAATCTGTGAGGGTGACCTTTTACCATAAAAAGAGAAGCCATGTGAAGACAGAGGCAGAGCTTATAGTTACAAAACCCTAAGTCAAGGATTTCCAGTAGCTTGAAGAGGCGAGCTTCCCTAGAGCCCCTGTACAGGAGTATGATCCTGCTGACATTTTGATTTTAAACTTCTCTCCTGCAGAACTGTAAAAGACTAAATGAGCTACTAGTTTAAGTCACCAGGTTGGTGGTAATTAGTTATGGCAGTCATAGAAAGCTAATCCATGCCCAACATCTTTAATTCAACTTCTGACCGATGGTAACTCTCATCTTTGACTTCTTTCCTCCTTCATTTAATACTTCATCAAATTATGTTCTTCTACCTTAAAATTATCCCAAGAAGAGAGTTAGTTGTTATTCCTAGTGTTTCAGTCATTGTCCCACCTACCACCATTTACTGTGTAACATATTCAAAAGCACCCTAACTCCTTTCCCTGCTTTGATCAAATGATGTCTTACTACACTTCATTTTCAACAATCACCCAGGGTGATCTTTCAAGAGCAAAATCAAATGATGAAACTTTTAATTTAAATACCACTGATGATTTCTCATATAAATCTGAGTCAAGACTGAAGTTCATACATAGCCTTTGTGACTTCTTTCTGTTACCCTCTATAAGGATTGCCCGAATACCTTTTCAAACCTTGCAGTCCCTCCTCTAACACATGGTCCATCTTCCTTACGTTGGTTAATCTTCACCCATGATAGTTAATCTTCTAAATTTTAAAGACTGACTTTTTATTAAGCATGTTGACACTCCCTAGTACAGTATCAACACTATGAGGTCAGGAATGCATTTCTTTTATTTTAATTGCTGCCATAACCCAAGCTGCAAGAATTGTGGTAATCAAATTCTTTCTATTAATGGTGATGAAGTAAATATTTTACTTGCCATGTAGACCATATGATCTTTGTTGCAAGTATTTGATTTTTTTCCATTGGTAAGCAGTCATAGAATGAATATGAGTGTGTCTTGGTAAAATTGTGTTTGTAAAATCAGGTCTTGAGTTTACTTTGACCTGTGAGTTATAGCTTGCCAACCTCTAATTTGGAACAATGTCTGGCACACAGTGTTGATTGAATGAATGAAAGCATTAACTCTATAAAGTGTGGAGATTACTAATCCCCTGGGAGCCTTGTTTTCTTTAAGTACCAAATCAGGATAGCAGTGTACTTTCCTGAAAGATGTCTTAAAGCATGAAAGTAAGGATGTATGAAAGTAAGTTTAAGTAAGAAAAGAAATAAGAGAACACTTAGATAAGTGTCACATGCATGAAATTCATAGTGTAGGGGTTGTTTCCCTCTGCCATGTGAAGAGTGTAGGGAAAGGTAGAATATGTTATTTAAAAGAACATTATCTTAGTTCATTCAGGTTGCAATAATAAATTACCAGAGATGTGACATAAAACACAAACATTTATTTCTCACATTTCTAGAGCTTGGAAGTATGAGATCTGGATTACAGCATGGTTGGGCTCTTGGTGAGATACCTTTTCCTCATTTAAAGAACAATGTTTTCTGATTATATGCTTACATGGTAAAGAACACAGAGGGAGAGACTCAGATCTCATCTTATAAGGGCACTAACCCCATCATGAGAACCCTACCCTTGTGACTAATTACTTTTCAAAGGCCCTATCTCATACCATCACACTGGGGATTAAGGTTACAGTGCATAAATATTGGAGGACATATACATTCAGACATTAGCAGACATCTTGTATTGTGCATAGTTTTAATGTGGAGCATTTTCACACATAATTTTTCAGACCATCCTCACAGAAACCCTCTGAGGTGTATAGAGTAGGTACTGTCATTCTCATAGACTTTCAACTGTAGCAAGGGAATTGAGAATTTTTGCTTGGCTCCTAGTGTATGATTTCTACCATCATAGTCTCAATCATTTAAAAAGTGATTCTGTTGGAAAAGAATGCCATTCTTCTAAAATATAAAGCATTTCAGTTTTGTCCTAACAGCAAACACCCACCTTTTCCCTGCTCCAGATCTAGCGGTTATGTTGAACATGGATGCTTCTCTCTACTAGGTGCCTGCAACACATCTGACTAAACTTATTTGCTGAGGAGGTACCATTGTGAACTATAAAATTTTAGGGTTTTTTTTTCCTTCCCTCACAGGAGATTCAGGACAGTAAGAAATGGAGGAGAATGATTAGTACATGAAAAACACCTCATAAAATGCAGAGGGGCTGCTAAGAGGTGGTAACAGTAAAAAATTTAGTTTACATACAAAGCTCCAATCAGCATGAACTATAAAAAAATGTGGTTGTAGAGCCCCTTTTTCCACTTCCACTTTGCTCTGCACCAAATCCGAGTATCAAGCAACTATATCCTGGCATTGAAAATCTTCTTCTGAGCAGTTGACTGAGCATTTCTGGGAAATTCAATTTGTCAATCAGGCCATGGAAAATCACCAACATGCCTGATACCCTATAACCAGGAAATTTGTACAAAAAAAAGGAATTGCTGTGGCTTATTCAGCTTTGATTCACATCTTGTTTTCACAAAAAGAAAATAGACATGTCACCTTCGTTCTTAGTCTGACAGACACCTCCCTTAAAAATCCTATTCAAGAAAACATATATATTTCTATTTCTCAAGTATTATTTAAGATTATTTCTTTCTACCCCTTTCTTGCTTTCTGTCCCTTTCAACCAGAAGAAATGTTAATTTTATTAGTTTTTGTAACCACAGCAGAGAGGTCCTTCATAATTCATGGATCGTTGCTCCTATCCAGCCTTGTTAATTTTGTGTGCCACATAAATCTCAGAGCCCATTAATCTCAGGATAATTGACAGGAGGATGCAGTAGCTTTTAAAGATATTAATGAAGTCTGAATGGGTCTTTGTATACAGATTTGGATTAGTTAATGTACTTGGTGGAGGGAGGGAGATTAAAGGGTCGCTGTGACTAAAAACAGTGCTAGCCAGGAGCTATGTTGGCACTAAGATCTTTAGAACATATTTTGGTAATGTGCAGGTGCCAGAAATGTTTGAAGAGAGAGATGCAGGGAAAAGGTAAGATTGGAAACCACAGGGGATTGCTTTTCTTCTCTAGCTCAGCTCTGCCAGCAAGGCAACCAGGCAAGAAAAGGGCTGAATGAACACAAAATTTTGGTTGCTGTACAAAAATCAAAGAAAAGGGAAGAATAATCGAGGTAATGATGGTAATTTGATTTTTAGTTCAGAGATAATTGACCCACATTGAAGAAATAATTATGGTACATTAAGGAGATTAAAAGAAAGACAAAAGCAGAGGCATGGAGTGACGACAAATGTGATTCCAGATCCCATAATTATGATATTTTTATAACGACAATATTTTGATATTAGCCTTTCAACCCACGAAATGCAGGAGCAGCAGAAAAGCAAGCAGATTCTACTGTAGTTGTCAGATCCATGTTTTCTTTTTTCTTTCTGCTACTTCCTCTTTTATGGTTCTTCTAACAGCTGCTAGTACTTGAATAGTATCTGCTAGTCAGAAGGGTGTAAGAGAGTGGAGAGAAATGATGGTCTATTTAGGGGAGAAAAGTGAGTCTGCAATGGGAATGCTCTATTCTTGCCTTTTCATCCAGCTCAAATATGCATGTAAGGGGTCCTGTCTATAATTCTAGCAGCTCTCAGCTGAGATTTCTTTCAATGGTATATTCCTCAAAGTTTGATTTATGAGGCATTTTAGATGACTTTTGTAAGTGTGGACAGTTTTTTTTATGGCATCAGTTATGAATTTGAATGAACACTAAATATGCTATGTATTCCTTAAGTCTATGCAATCATGGTCATAATTACTATGGATTAGGTTCAATTAGAATCCAACTCGTCCATTAGGGTGAGTTGAGTCCTAGTTAATACAGTGAGTCAATTTAAAGGCAAATACTATATAAAAAAATTGTCTCAATGTACCATTGCGCATGTCTTTGTTACAAATCATGACAGAAGTTCAGGAATGACCTGTGTTGGTAAAACAATGCTTTAGTCCTCCCTTTCCTTCCTTCACATAGCTGTCCCATAGTGACATAATGGGACAAGGGTGAGGTGGGCACCATCAGGGCATGGTAATTTTGGTACTATAACTGACCACACTGGCATTAATCCCAGAAATCCATCGGGAGTTGGATTATGTATCATATTGACTACTGACTGTTGGCAGGTCAGCTATTAATGCAGATAGTATG